>JAIPRL010001392.1:45905-84646 GCA_025469235.1 Pemphigus obesinymphae | reverse complement strand
GATAAAATCTAATATTGATAACGTTTGTTTACCGATTTTGCCTACATTGCATATGGCGGCTGGCTTCAACTAATTTTAAGGTGATTATGGCAAAGACGGCTATCTAGTATTATTATATATCTATGGAATTTACATAAAAAATGAAAATAGAATAATATAAGGACAAATAATAATAAAGACTACTTTTAGTTATTTACAATTTACATAATTCTTTCATCACAGACTTAAATTTTCAGGTTTTATTCATTGAATATTCTGTACATGATAAAGAATAAATTTATCATGATTCTGTATATGTACTATGATTATTCGAGTAGGTACAACCTTTTTTAATTTTGGATTTTTGTAACGACTTTATATTATAACGGTCGAGTTATCATTGAGATTTTTAATGTAACAATTAATTAATACATTTAAAAGTTTTGTAATAAATGTATATGTTTACAGTCGGCCCATACATTTATTGATCTTTGACCTTATAAATATTTACAATTATCGGAATTCCCATTATATCATTTACATAATATCTAAACAATAATATATATATATTATATATACATATATATGGTATGGATGGTATATATATATATATGGATGTAAAGGAAGAAGTGGGTAAAAGTTAAAATAAATATACAACAATTTATTATATTTATACTCATATACCTATATTGCCTCATTCAACACTTAATATTAGGTATGTAAATAATTAAGTACTCAGATAAATTATATATACCTACTAATATCTATAATAACAATTAAAAGTACGTAACAAAACCGTATTATTAATAGTCCATTACAATTTAAATATGCCATCGCTATTTTCACTTTTGTTATCACTTATCAAATTATTTTAAGGGGATGAATAGACAACCACTAGTGAATATGATCGCCACAGTGTCTCTGACAAATCTTACGAGTTTCCCGTATTCTCATTTATAGTATTTGTTATCACTTATCAGACGACGTTCGTTTCGCATCCTATATAATATGTATCTTAATTCGTGATCAAAATGTACGAGAAAAAAATAACTACGCTTTTTACCATTTCGTGACGTAATGAATGAGAAAATAATAATAAAAATGAAAATAAGGGTAGTGCCTACGGCTGGATACTTATTAATGCCTACTTATTTTTTTTAAAACTTATTTCGATAATTATCCACCTATCTGTTTTGTAATTAGAATAAATTTGTAATTTGTAAATTATTATAGTAATAAACAAACGTATTTAAAAAAAAAAAAAATAAAATTATAACCTATATGTAATGCAATATTATTATTTTAAGGGGGAATACGATCGTATAACCATTGATTATATAATTTGTGTAGGCAAATTTGCTCTAATATTAGAATTTGTAATAAGAATTCTGAACGTACCTATAAATCGGTAAATGTCCTATTCTTATATTGTCAGTTAACGTCTTAACCAAGTGCTTACCTAGCTAGGTACTTATTATAAAAAACCCGGAGTAAATAAAATTAGTAAAATTTAAAGATTTCTTCAATTTTTCGACGATATAAAATATTAAAATACAAGGTATCTCTACTTATACATAATTAAAAATCATTGTATCGTTGAAAATCCGAGTTTAGGTAGACAGGTATAAAATATAAATCGCAATAGAATAGGTATATCTACAACATATTATTGATATAGGTATTTTCAATATTAATAATTAATTTATTAATGATATTAAGTAATACAATTTGTGTGCAATATTGATGAAAATGCATTATTATTATTATTATTATTATTATTATTATTATTATTATTATTTTTTTCACAGGTTGTATTGATTAATTTTTCGTTTCTATTATACAAGCATCTACAGAATTTGAACCAGAATACCGTCAAAATGGGAATTCGCGGTTTGACATCTTTCATAAATGGTAATTCCACTATATATTATGAAAATCACCAACTCAAGGATACATTAATTATTATTGATGGTCCTGCATTGACACATTTTTTGTACAGCCATGGTCATCATACGAATGTATTTCTCGGAAATTATGATGTCATTGCAAAAACATATATAGATTTTATTAATTTATTGTTACGGTGTAATGTGACACCAATTTTTGTATTTGACGGTGCGTTAGAACAACGTAAAGTTGAAACATTTGTGAAACGTGTAAGCGAAGATATTCAATCGTATGGCCGTCGAACTAGACCCATTTTTTTCGGCAATATTTTGTATAACATTCTTAATTATATGGACATACCACTTGTAAAGTGTGATTTTGAGGCTGATTCGGAGATTGTGGCTTTGGCCAAACTATTTAATTGCCCTATTGTTAGCCAGGACTCTGATTTTTATGTGAACACGGTACCATACATTCCTTTGGATATGATAATCCTCGATTTCAAATCTACGGAAAACGTCATCAACTGTCGAATATATAAATTTCAAAAACTATTAAATACATTTGGAGGATTGAAAGATGATCTTTTACCATTAGTGAGCGTATTGTTGGGAAATGATTATATCGCCACAGATACATTTTCCATGTTATTGAGAATAAGTCCTAGGACCTTCGATTGTGAATTAAAACTCAAACGGATTTTAGAGTGGCTAAGGAATCAAAAGAATATAGATAGTGCAATTGATAATATGACAAATTCCTTGTTTCAGAACAAGAATTACATTAAAAATCAAATTAAAACAATTGTACGAGAATATAGTAGCTTAAATATTAAATATTTACCATTTATTTTTCAATACAAAATAATGACAAAGTATCAAGATGGCTTAAAGAATTGTATGGAATTGAATGAGAAAAGTATACTTCCTCATTGGTTAGAACACAATTATCGTAGAGGTATAGTAAGTGGAGATGTAATGACAATTTTAACATTGAAAAAAATATTTTTCAAAATACAACCGGAAGACTTTAAACTGCCATCATATTATGAAGTCTCTTTAAAAATTATAGAAACAATACTTGGACTATTATTTGAAGAAAAAGTGTCAATTATCGGAATGGGTAGAAAAAAAGGATTCAATATAGAACGTTTTAACATTAAACCATACAGGAACAATCGCTATGTACCATTAGCTGACTTAAACAAGACTGATTTACGATTTCGTAAAAATATTATTTTGAATTTGATCGGTGTGAAGAAATTTATTGGTGTTCCAAAAGAATGGGAACTATTTATTTTAGTTGTAATTTACTGGGCCATTCATACAAATAACCGTAAAACCAGCCACATGCATGCATTAATTGTAAGTGCAATGACATTTAACATTATCAAAAAAATTGAAACAGACTCGGAAAATAAAACATTTGAAGAATCTACCAATAAAACTAATAACACTATAGAACAAAATATAATTAATGTGAAGAGAGAAGATTGCATAAAAGCCAAGTCTGTTTTGTCAAAATATTTTCATGTTCATCAATATAAAGACATGAATATGTATTGCAAAATTATTCATCCACTTTCTCAATTCCAAAGTTGTGTTCATTATTTTATGATATTAAATTCTTTGTTGGACTTCCCATATGACTTATGTCGTATAGAACACTTTTTTAATGGACCATTTTTATACAATTTATGTGTAAAAATGGAAAATTGTAATCCAGAAGTATTTGTATCCCAGCTATTTGACAGTAATTTAGATTCATTAAATAAAATTTACAAATCAATTATTAGTTATATGGATATGCTATTGTCAATTTCAAAAATTGTTGTAGATAATTAATGATAGAATTAACAATAAGAAATAAAAAAGAAAATAAACATGAAACAAACAAATTAATATATTTTTAGTTTATAAGACTAGTCTTTAAGTTGGTCACATATTAATATTATTAGTTACTTATTGTAGTTCATTTAATGTAAATAAATATTGAATTAAAACATTGGAAATTACATTTTTAATCGATGCCTTCATTAACAACATTGAGAGTACACAAAAATTGTGTAACATTACTTGGTGTAGTTTTGCTTGTCTAACTGTTAACTTTTTCTATTATAGCTACTTTAGCCTACACACCGAATATAACAATTTAATCGTTGAAATACATATAGGTATACAGCTTGGAGTATATTATTTTTTTTATTTGGGTTTATAATAATTTATAGTCACAAGTGCTCCAGTGAATTTTTGTTTTTAAAATAAATTACCTAAACAGTAAACATATTAATACATATTATTTAAAACATTTTTTTTAGTGAACAATAATTTTTTTGGTATAAAATATATGATCATATTCAATGATATATATTTATTTAAATCAATGTTATCAGAAAAAAATATATTCTGTCAAGTATGCAGTTAAAAAGAATTAATAAATAAAGTTTTCTAGTAGATATTTTAGTAGGTTCTTCAAATAAAATAAAAAAAATTCTTAAATAGGTACAGTTGACTGAAAAAATGAATATTATAATTTTTAAATGATTATGAATTTGTTGGTTAAAAAACTTTAAATGTATACTATCTATTCATCAATTATTTAAATATATAAATATATTTATTTAGTACTTAGTATAATATACCTATAAGTTAGAATTTGATAACGTCTAGTTTAATTAATATTAATCATTAACCCAATTTAATTTCTGGAATTCCTTGAATATTTGGTTTGATATTTTTTGACAAAAATATAAAATGATATATAATATGAATAAATATACACAAATAAAAAAAACATAGACAATAGTTTACAAAATTATTTTTATTTAAAAATATAATACGCAAATAAAAAATAATCCTCTATCACAGTCTACTAAATAAAAACATGACATATATTATATAAGTAACTAGAAATGCCTATAAATTCTATTCTCACAGAAACCAATGAGTTGTGAAAATCAAGGATTCGCCAAAATGACTAGTTGGTGTTTAAAAGAGAAAATTAGTAAATGTCATACTAATTAAGAAAAATGATGTTATATGATGTTTATATAGTGATTGTTATTGAAGAAAAATTAGTTTCTGTGAGAAATATTAGAATAAATTGAGAAAATACAAATTTGTTTCAAAATATGTTTTACCAAAAATCTAAAAAGAATCATAAGAATAATAACAATAATTTTAAATACATGAGAAACTTATGTAATATTACAATTAAACAATCATAAAAGTATATTCATATCATTGCTAAAGCTCAAAGTACAGTCCATGGTTAATGGTAACCTAATATTAACTTTTAAGTAATTATATATTAAAATATATTTCTAAATATTACTAAGTAGAGTTTACGACCGAAAAGTAATTTTATATAGAAAATAACCAACACTATGTGTAATAAAATATCAATGATATGATTAAACTATTACTAATAGCTAATAATAATAATAATACATACATTAATAATATTTATATGCATAAGCATATATTGAGCGCATAGTATTTAGGATTTACATAAAATAGTACAAGAGAAGGCAACATATTTATCAATTTCAAATTTTTAAATAAAATCTTTGATCAAGTGGTTTGTTTATATAATGCCACTTTACATAAAAAAAGAAAATCCACATAAATAAACATATTTGTTGCATTATTTCGAGTAATTTAAAATTTGAAAATTAAATACCATAGGTGGTATACCCCTACTTATTTTTATAAATAGTTTTAACAACTTTATAAAACCAAAATATCATCTAATAAGTCAATAATGTCCGTTCTGTCATAAATAATTTGTATATAACAAATAATATCAATTAATACTAACAAAGAAAAAAAAATGTAACAAAAAAATATACCTAATATACCTAAAAATAATTAAAATTTACTTGGCGTGAATGCATAAATCAAATTCTAAAGATTTATTTATAATGATGTGATTTAATGTTTGTGTATAATAGAGATCCAAAATATTAATTTAATTGTGGACAATTTTTCTTCTCCACAAATTGTTAATTGAATTATATATTATTAATTTGGGTTTTAATTCGGATTGGAAATGATTTCAAAAATTATTAATGGTCCTCACTAGCTGGACCATAAAATATAAGTTCTGGAATCTGTCCTCCTTGAACTCCAGTACCATTAGTACTTTCAGATGAACATTGAAATTGAAAAGTGACACAACCCGCATTTATTTCACTAAGTCCTTCTTGGCCAAAATAACTTAATTCGGCACCATCTAATATAGCTGAAGCCGTATAAAATAATTCGGGATCCACTTGTACAGGATGTGCAAAATATACATGGAAAGTGTTACTCGAACCGTCTGAGAAGAATTTGGTGTTGTTTTCAGCTAGAATACGGCCTAGACGTTTTAGTTCAATTTTAACATTATAGTCAGCTGCCCCAGTTGATGAACCATACAGACCAAAACCCACAATGAATACACGGCGATCAACACTAAATTGAATACTATCGCAACGACCTCGATAACGCCATTGATTGCTACGATAAGCACATGATTGAAATCTATGACATGCCTGAGGTTTTAGACCTATACGTGGTTTGGTTGGATAAGTTAAACGAGGTTTGTTGGATGCAGTGTAGTGGAGAAATAAATCAACAGTTTCTTCTAGTGTTAGCATACCCATTTGAGCTGGTCCATTGGCAAATTCTTCCAAAGACATTGCTGGTAATCTGAGAAGATACAGAGCAGAATCTAATACTTGTCGTTTATTTGACGGGGTCAACTCAATTTCACGTCTATTACATTCAGCTGATGCCCAATTCATGGCTGCTTCCCATAATATGGTTTCTTTACAATTAATTGTTTCACGTCCCAATACACTCTGTAATGTGTCCGCATCAATATCAACAAATCCATCTGAATGTAATGCAATTTCCGCCTGTAATAAAACAATAATAATAATTAATAAAAAAAGTTGGATTATCAGTATATATCTAGAAAATTACTTGTGCATCAATCACTTCCCAGCATCTTTGCATCAGTTCTGGCTCCTCGAACAACCGTGATTGGCTGAGGAGCAAACATGCGTTTTTTGCAGTTAAACTTGTCTCCAAGTAATTAACACAAGCTCTGGCTAAATGTGGTACAATATACTTTTTAGCTACGTACAATGTGGCTAACACTGTATCTGCCTCCAATTGAATTTCATCGCAATATAAATACCTATAAATATAGTTGTTATGAAATAATGTAAAGAAATTTAGACTACCATACTATTTTGATTTTCGTTTATTCATACACATTAATTTAAATAGAATATATAACACTATTTTCGTTAAAATGGTTGTATGTGGAACAGCGGCGTATTTAGAAATTATTTATGGGGGGGGATGAAATAATTAATCATAAGGTGACCGAGGTGATCATGCGGTTCACGAATACGGTGCGGGCGTGCTGTTATCTAGGTTATCTTAGGTATTATGAATTATATCATTTTATGATTTTTATTTTTATTTTTATGGAAATATATATTATCCCCCACCCCCTTAGGCATATATTTTCATAAAAAAAAATAAAAGTCGAAGTGCAAGGGGGGGGATCTATCCCCCTAATCCCCCCCCCCCGTAAATACGCCACTGATGTGGAATAGAAAGCTTTGATACCAGAACTATAAAATAGCAAGGGAAAAATTATTATATTATTGAAAATTACAATTTTAAATAAGATTTAATCATGGAAATTTGTGTATACTTTTATGTAAATACACAATATTATTATGATAGTTAATTTTAATAATAACTCATTCATTCTAAATACTTCAAAACGATATATATCTATCACTGTATAATTAAAAAAAAAGTGGTTTTCCAATATTCTAAAGAATAAATAAACCATATATTTTTATGGGACTAATTTCAATTACCATTTATTATTACTGATACACTTTGGATAACTTCTGTCTATTAAAGAACTAATCATAGATTTTGTAACTATAATTAAATACAAATATTATCTTTATATTAATTATTATTTTCATAATACACACATATAAAAGAATTGATCTTAACTTCTAATTTGAAAATTTTTTCCTACAGTTTGCTTTTCTACTTTTTTTTAAAGTACCTAGTTAGGAGAATGAAAAGTGGCCACTGATGCCAACACTTCTGGTAGTTTATTTTCATCAGGGTAACATAAAATAGTTTTTAGTGATACACGCCAAAATCGTGATATCTAATATTCCACAACCCCTCTAAAAAAAAAAATAAAATTATAATAGCCAAAAGTTTCTATTTTTACACAGAATGAACCTAAAAAAATAAAATAATAAAGATGTATACAGAAACGTAGCCGGCCAGAAATTATACACTTTGTGTATATTTCCGAATTTTATATGAATTCATTAAAAATAAATGAAAAATTTTGTTACATATTTTGAATTTTATTTTACATATTTTGATTTTTTTTTTTTTTTATTACTGCTGACGTTAGTATGGTTCTAAGCTCCCCCCATTCCCATTGTAGGCAAATGTAAGCACACAACAGACAGCCTTCCCCTAGGCGCTTACGTAATACTTCAACATCCCCTTGCTCAGCTTCATATTCATATCAATTCATATATCAATCATTAATCAAGATGATAGTATCCAGCCGAGGATCTAAGGGGAGGCATGCACCACTGCACCCTCCTTAAATTCTAAAATAACATATTATATAGAGAAATAAGTATCCAAAAAACCACTCGGGGATATGTGTCTCCCATGGAATATTTCTAGATTCGCGCTTGGTAGTACCACTAAGATTATATGGGGGCATGCACCATTGCACCCTCCTTAAATTCTAAAATAACATATACCTACTTATAATATATTATATAGAGAAATAGGTATCCAAAAAACCACCAAAGGATATGCGTCTCCCCCTCCCCCCCATTGAATATTTCTAAATCAATGCTGGGTAGTACCACTAACTAAGATTATATGGATAGTCCACAATGCTATTATTTTCAGTCAGGTTTTAAGCGCTATCTACAATCTGCTTTAATGAGTAGTTCATGAATGATTTCAATTATTTAACTGAAAAATATTTGGTTAGTTTAATAGGTACTATAAACATATAATAGGAATATGCTAGTCCGCAAAATTCCGTTTAAAAACCAGACTGCCTTGTCGTTGCCAGTCCATATAATCTTAGTTTGTGGTTATAGCAATAAGTTATCACACAGACCTTACAGTCAAGATAACTTATAAGTACTTACCATATTTATTTCTTGGATCCAATAAATCAAGTATTTCTATCACACATGGGAACAAATCTAGTTAATTTTTTTACATGATAGGTACTTCCTATGTATTTTAACGAGTAAATAATTATGGTAAAATCATAATTAGTCAAACTTGGTTTTGAAATTATAGTAATTCAGTCTTTTGCATTATCTAAAATGTTATATTTTATGCTGCATTTTGTATCAAAAGGGAAAGATTAAAGATTTTCTGAACAACTCTTCTGATAATATATGTCTTTGTAGATACAAACATTTCTAATCACTATAATTTTGAAACTAAAACCCTAAACTAGATTTATGTGCATACATGATTTATAAATTATTAGTGATTATTATTAATATTTAGGTACCTATTACATGACGATTATATTATGATGATAATTATATAGAGGTACAGCATGATGTATTATTTTGATTACTTTAGGAGGGGAAAGGCCAATAAAAATGCATTGCAATTCACACAATTAACTGAAGCATTTTTACACTTATTAAAGATCATTAAGTTCCACAAACCTTAATAATGTAAGAAAAGCTGTTGGTTCTACATCTGGGACTTCAATTTCTTCTTTAGTGTCTGCTAATCCACCATAGAACATGGCATAAAAAACAGAACTTCCAGTGGCTAAAATGTACTTATGTGATGGAATCCGTTGGGTGTGCCCTAATATAATAATTTAAGTTTATTAGATTTAAGGTTATACGTCATCAGTAATAAAACTAACCTGGAGTGCCAACAATAAAGTATATGTCGGCCATAAGATCGTTATTAAACATGGCGGCATTACGCTCGCGCACTGTCGACTTGATGGCCTGCCAGTTGGGATCTAATGTAATGTTAGGAGTAGACTGCAGTTGTGAGACCGGAGAACCAACCGGCGATGCAGGTGCACTTGCCGGCTGAGTGACGGGCAAGAAACTGGAACTTTCTCGCTGGGAAACGGTTGAACCAGATTGAGGCATACCATACGAGTTAACGCTCAGCGTATCTGTAACATGGAATATACAGAAATATTTTAAATAACTGGGTCATAGTCATAGTGTAAAACAAGGTCAATATTATAGTATTCGCAGCAGCGGCAGCCTAGGCACAGTGGTCGATATCGGACAGAGAGACGGAGATCACAATTATTATAAACATTATCGTTTCATCATTACCATTCTCACCGTTAATCCATTGATTGGCTTGAGATATTTCTTGTTGGGTCATACGTTTGTTCATCGGTTTGGTGTACGCCAAACTCACTTTATTGTAGAAATTCGACATGGTGGGTGACTAAATTTTATTATTATTATTACGATCGAGTGTGTCGACGACGGTGGAAGGGCGGTCCCGTGGCACGGTTCGACGGATGAACGCGTTATTTGTCGTGAATTACATTTCTCGAACGGCGTCGACGACGTGTGTAAAAACGTACGACAAAAAAAAAACGACCACCTTCGAGAGAGAATTGAGGACTACGGCGAACGTGGTGTAACGAGTGACGACTATAATAATAATAATAATAATAATAATAACAATAATAATAATACGGTCGACAACAAAAACAACAACACTACGGAGTACGCGAACTGTTCGTGGGACGGCGGACGGTCAGGGGAGCGACGGTGTAGTGTGCGAACGGCGGTCATCGGGAGACAGGTGTGGCTCGTGGTCATGGAACGTAAACGCGCACCGCTGCGCGATAACGTTATCTCGGTCTCGTGTGCAGGACGTCGTCGTGACGACGTCACTGCCGACGACCGCCCGACATACTCCTATCACACCGCATAACGGTGACGTCACGTCGTCCGAACCCACCGTTTGCCGCCTACCGCGAAATGTGGTTATCCTCGTACCGGAGTCGTACCCCAGTTTTTTTTTTCGCGTCTCGTCGTCGCCCCTGGTAAGTGTTTCCCAATCGCGGTCGTTGTTTGACCCGAAAGTCGTCGGTCTTCGTAGTCCGTTCACATTTCGTTCTACGTCACATACAATGGTAATATGTAGCGATGCGTACACATTTTACGACGAAAAACACGTTTGGGGGGGGGGGGAGGAGGGAAAGGTGAAAAATTGCATCATGAAAATACCACGTAGGTACCAAATTTGAAATAAAATTTATCTTCTCTGGGGGCCGGAGCGGAATCTATGTCAATATAACATAATAATTTGTTAATTATTTTATATTTTTGTAATACCTATATTCGCATAAATTCATAATATTACATTATTATACGCATACGCATTTAAATATTTTCGAGATCAAATGATGTTGTAATTATTATAGGTCCGGTAGTTCAGTACAATATTATTGATTTCAATTACCTATGCATTTTGAAAAAAATAACGCTGATAAGATTATAGCAGTGAGAATATAAAATCGGGAAATCACACATTTAACGTTCACGGAAAAGTATACAATAAGTATAACACTAAATCATATAAATAAAAGGACCAAATAAAATATGGTTTTTTTACAAAATCAAAAACTTTTATAAGAATATATGTATTAAAAAAAAATATAATATATAATGGTAGAAAATAAATAATTTTGCAAAACCGTTTTATCGACAGTACCTACATTATTATTATTTTAAATTTGAGAGCAAAGATAAATCATTGCATTCAAAATACGATTATGAGTGAAGCTTGGCTTATTAATATAATAAAAAAAAAGGTAACTATGACAACTTTATTTTGTTATTTTTCCTACATTTACAAAATATTTCTATTAAAAAAGGTAGTTTTTCCTTACGCTTAGGTAATAATTATTATTTGAAAAATCGAATAATAATCTCTCCAAAGTACCAACTATAAAATCAATTTATTATTAAAAACTTTTTTTATTCCAAAACACTTCAACACAAGTCCTTCAACCCCACATGTAAACATAGTAGACACAAAATAAAACACTTTTAAAAATCAAAAAATTCCCTGCTTCGTCCAGAGTATAAAAGGTCGTTTGCGTGCATTTTACCCAAAAATCGAGAAATACGCATAAAATATGCCATATAATAAACTCCAAAATATTCTCCAACTTCTAAAATATGTTACAATATGCAAAATAAATTTTGTCCTACGAATTCTGTGATCGATTAATCGTCCATATTTTTATCCTCGTCGAACTGCATACAGCCTGGAGTTAAAATATGTAAAACCTATAATTAATAATCATGTTTTTTTTCGATAGGTACACCTTATATGTTCCCGTTGTGTCCGTAGTTACTAGTACATAGTTACGACTTTACAATTTGTTGATTCGGGTTACCGAGGAGCAGCGCCGTCCCGAAGAAAATTTTGAAGTAAAATTATACTTTTCAAAAAACATAAAATAAGTAAAACAAAAAAAAGCAATCAACTTTTTTCCCATTTTGCCGACTAAAATCCTAATAATTTATTGTTTGTCGCTTAAAATTCCGAAAAATACATAATTTCTGTATAATTGTTCGATAAAATACCAAAACACTTCATTCAAAACGTGAATAAGCAAAAAAAAAAAAAGGCCATCGACTTTTTCTACTATTTACTCAGATTAAACTTAATTTTTCCGACTGCTTTCCGAAGTTGGGAGGGGGTAAGACATACCCTAACACCACCTCTCGGGACGGTCCCTGATATTATTCGTTTTATAATATTTCTACTGCATACTTACGAGGAACATTGTTGATTTGGTACCTATGAAGATAGATTGCTCGTTTTGTTGTCCACACGACTATATACACAAGTATGGTACTTAAGTTAAGAAATTGTATATGAAATTATAGTTTATATTGTTTAAAATACGTTTAGAAACTGAGAATTTAACTCGCAGAGTGGACTTGTTCTTATCTTGTTTACTATTTGAAGTTTTTTCATTTCATTAAAATATAATCAACTCGAACATACATTATATTTATGGGTATAGGGAGTTATATATATATTCTAGGTACCTATATTTAGTATTTAGATCAGTAGGTATTTATGTTTTAAGTTTATATTGTGTTAATATTTTAAAAATGAAGTATATACATATGACGTGCTATCTAGTCTATGTACCTACTCGAATCAAATATTAAAATCTGATAAATTATGTAATATTTGTACATGTAGATAGATAATAGGTAGAGGTACCTATCTACTTATAAACATTTTAGAGTGTATGATGTATATTTATACGTTATATTAAATTATTATATTGGCGTGTACTGTACTACTTTGTGTTGTACATAAATAAAAAGTGTCAATGACCCGTCCAATCCTTCAGTTCATTTGTTGTTTCAGAATTTCAGATTGTCATTTAAATAGTTTACACAGGAGTCTTATATAACGGTTAACCTTGTAGAATATAAACTATTAAAATATATAAGTTATTGCGTTAGGAATTTGTCGCTATAATTTTAAAACAAAATATATATAATAATAATATTAAAAAATACATTAATAACTATAGCTGGTACCTGAATTATTATTGTATAATACTATGCCATATTGCCATAAGTGCATAACAATTATTGTTTAAAACAAATAATTTGTAACATAATTTATTGTATTATATTATGTACTTACAATAATTATTGTAAAAACATTATAATTATTATAAAAGAAAATTATTAGAATGAGTGTACGAGAGCCAATAGTATTTATTATAGGTATTGAACAATTATTTTATGTCATTATAATACAATGCAATAATAAGTCTTACCTCTACATGTGATTCCATTAAATGTGAATTATTATTTATTCGGTTGACTAATTTTACATATTTTTCAACTACCTACTGACATAGTGTATTATATATTAGAATTAACTATAAAGTATAAAATAATAGGGTTAGATCACATTATATCAGTGGTTATCTGCAAACTTTTTATATAAATTAATGCACGATAATTTTACACTAATAGGTTATAGGTATAGGTACATTTATTTATTTTGTAAACCCATTTTTAACTAAAGCATATTTTAGACACGATTGCTTTTACTTTTAATACGGGTTTCCATACATAGTTATTATTAAATGAGTTACAGAACATTTTTTTAACGATCAATAAAATACTTTTTGTAACTCAAATGTTTTAACGACACAATTAAAGAAATGTTCGGTTTGCATACGATTGAATTCTGATCATAAACGTAAAACTGTTTTTTAAGCAGTGAAATCATTATATACATAATATATATAATATTAGGTATTTATATATATGTATTCAAACTATTAAAACAAGTATTATACTACTTTGAAAAAAAAAAAAAAAAAAAAATATTTACTTGAAGATAGTATAGATCCAGTAATAAAAAATAGTGTGGTAAAAAACATTAAAAACTCACATACCCAAGTAACATAAAAATATTTAATAAATATTAAAATTTCAATATTTTATAAATATTTATTTTTCATTTGATTTTGATTTTATATTCATTGAAATTTCATTATATGAACCAAATTTAAATGTTAATAAAAATTTTATAGACATTAGGAAATAAATGTTAAAAACCGACAAATTTCGTGTAACAATTTCCGATTAGGCCTGACTTGAATCCGGGACGTTCTTCCTCAAACACTACCTATCGGGAATTACTTTTCAGTCGAAACTCCAGGCACATAAATACAGTACCTACATAATATAGTAAATAACGCACATATATTAGGTGGTCGTGGAATATCTGGTCGATCTAAACGCGAAAAAGATCCAACATGGATATATTGATATATGAAATATTAAAGGAATATTCCTTTAATAACGTTGACTACCATTATGAAAGGATTTTTTGAAATTGGACTTTTAAAGGGAAAAGGGGAGGGGTGAACAATTATTATTCAACACATAGCGTAAACTACTGGTCGTAGAAAACATTAATTAAATATAGTAAAACTACTGTTCATGGGCGAACTGCGAAGCCTTGCGTCGTAATTCATTTCGTACCTATATATAAGTATATAACCACAAATATAATGTAAATAGGTACTATAATATAATACTATAAATATATAAATATTAAATACTAACATATTCAATTTAATGATATTACATAATATTAAATAATAAATGTTTGTTATTTTGGTGTTGAGTTACTTGTAGAATTATTTATAGATATAAATAAAAACCTAATTTCTACAAAATAATTGGTTTTTATTTAACAAATACGTATTTTGAAAACAATGTTTTCATCTTCAGAGTTAAACAATTACTATGTATAGGTATAGGTGGTTTTATATAGGTAAATAGGTATATAAATTATATAAATTATCACCCGAATTAAATTTGATTTTTCAAAAAAATTATGAATGGTTTAGTTGCTTGTTTGTGAGTACGTTTTGTTTGTTTATTTGGGTAATTTTTAATTTTTCTAAAGTCGACTACTTAAACTGTTGGATACGTTTGAGTATCAAGCTGTTTCTAGTAAAATAAAATATTGTATTTTTTTTTTTAAACTAAATTATTTGTAAAATGATAATTTATACGTGATTAACAAGGGCATTCGTAAGGGGAGGGCAAGTGGGGGAGGGAACAGTTGGAGCTCCTCCTTGGATTTTTTACAACATCTCTATGATGTTATATAAGAAATATAAAACGTATAAAATATAAATTCATACAAATGGTTATAGAAAAATATGTTGACCCGCTCGATAAATTCCTGCGGATGCCCTTGGTTATTATTGTGTGTTTATCAAAACTATTGTCATTTTATTTATTGATAATTATAAAATAAAAACTAATGCGATTAATGACTGTACAAAACATAATATTTTTGATTAGAATATGATTATAAAAGAATGATTTAATATTGGAAACAATCTTAATAAAGGGGTTATGGTATCTATGTCATTTTTGCATGAATGTTGTAATAGTTATTATACTTATTATACCTAATAATATATAATGATTAATTTAATATAAAAATTGATAATATTATATGGGCCAATTTTTTTCTTTTCAAAAGCTTTAGTGGTATACACGTATTGTGTACTTTAACATAGGTACTAAAAGTTCCCATCGATCGGACTTTTTTTCTTATAAACTCCATCATAAGGGTTTTGTACAAAAAAAGTTGGTTTAGAATTTTTTCCGCTATTTTTCCTTTATTGACTGACCTAATAATAGGTATAATATATATTTATTACCTATAGTGACATAATTTTTATAAAATCATAAACATCCAAGTTCCGATTGGCAAATCGGCTCAAAATACTGATGGTAGAAATTTGAAATTTTTAGTGAATGGAGGAATGGGGAAGTGGGTTTCAATTTTTATTTAACGTCAAACCCAAACCACAACAATTAAGTATCTATATGGAAATATTTTTGTCATAAGCATCTTATTAACCTGGGAAACGTATACCTACCGACAAAATAAATTCATATCTTCCTATAATAATGTAAATATAATAATAAAATTACTAATTGAATAGTAAAACTGTTCACGGGCGAATCCGTATAATTCAGTTGGTATGTATTTATATAAAATATATATTATCAACTATTCCTATATTATAATACATTATATAATGTTTCTCATTAGCTGTTTTTAGTTAAAATTTTTTGTTATAAATTATATTTAATCATTGAACATAATTAATATATTCGTGTAGATACATTCATTAATTTATTTATTGCAGTAGAGGTATTTAAATCACAGACGTAAGTATTTAGGGAATGATGGTTCAGTAATTTTCATACGTTTACACGTCATGTTTTACAATTTTAATTATATTTTGATCAAGTAATTCAATGTCATTTTTCAAATCAAGGGAGTTAATAAGGGTTTATGATGTTATAACTACATAATAAGTAATAATCACTTTTAAAGTATTTTTAAGTACTTTTTAAAAGTATTCAGATCTACCACTAACTATATATCTCAGCGGATACGACCTCGGACAGTTGAATTGAAATTTAATTTGGGAGAGGGTGATGTAGGGATGTCAAAATATACAATACAAATTTTGAGCTATTTTTAAAACTGTATAACATTTTCAGTGTACATATTCGCAGCATAAATATGATGTATAAAAATGAATTCATTATTATGCTAAAAGACTGATTCCATGGCTATTTATTAAAAGGCCAATTCATATGCAATTTGTATACGAGTATACAGAAGATATAATATAATATGCTTCATTGAGCGAGTTTTTAACGGTCTTTGTGAAGTTTTCGTTGCCAATATTCAATATTTTTTCATTTTCCTCCCATCCACAATCCCCCAAACTTGGTTCTGTAATAATTAAATAATGATTTTTGAGTTAAATTTTTAAGATTATGAATTGAAATTTGTAGGTATATATATGCTACCTATATCTATGTCTATGTGACTTTGCAATTAAAATTAAAAACTAATGTGTAATTCGCTTTGCTATATAAGACTGGTTAAAATTTTCATATGACATATCCTACAGACGCCTATATTATATATGTGTAATAAATTATATTATATATATGTAGGTATTGATCTAGTTTGTATATAAAGACCGGAAGAAAGACATATTTGTAAAAATAAAAATAATATTATTCTATATAAAAATCTGTATAATATAGTTCTACAACATTGATATTGTGTTCTAATTAAAATACAATTCCCAAATTGATATTAGAAAAATCAAGTTTAATACTTTAAAAATACTAAAATACATTTTGTTTTAAGGACCTGTTGAAATGTTCGATTTTTTTCCAAAATTGTAACTGTAAAGAGAAATATTAAAATTAACAAAATTTAAATTTAAAATTGCTAAAATTAAAATTTCGTTAATGATCTCGCCTATAAATTTGGTTATTGGTAAATGTACTCTAATATAGAATTGACGTGGTTATAAAAATAATGGCCAACGTATATTTCCTATATTGTCGGTAGGTTAGACAGAGAAAGCAGATGAAGGTGTAACATTCTAAGGTACCTACCTATATATTATTTCAGAATACTTAGGTATACTACCTATTCAATGCGATTGCCTATAATATATTATTATTAATATAATGTGTATCGTTGAAATCTTTTTAAGTACCTACCCACTACCCACAATATAAATGTGAACCGACAACAATATTTTTCATAAAATTAATTTGTGTGAAATATATTTGTGTTCCTATAAATCGATTATAAAAACATAATATATTTTAAAAAGTCATGTTGTGTCATCATCAATCATCAATTTATTTTACCCACGTCGCTAAAATTCTAAACAGGTGAAATTGATTTGGTGTGAGTAATATACAATGATTGTTTCAATATATACCTACTGGATAACGATTTCTAATTATTACTTTCAAAAACCAATAAACCATACGTTATTAAACGATACGTTTTAAATTACACTGTAGATACGTTATGCGATAAAACAAACTGAATTGGATTTTAAAGGGAATCGTGTTATATTATAATGTGAATATTAATATGAAATGATTGAATTTACAAAATAATATTTTGAAAAATATGCTTGAACACAGGGCCATCCCGAAGAAATATTTATGGAAGGGGGGAGGTGAAAATGTGAAAAAAATAATATAATACTTCTCTTCAAAACTTCAAATAAGCAAGACAAAAAAAAGGTCATTAAATTTTTCTACTTTTGCCGACTAATGTTTGTTTTTGACGATTGAACTTCATTTTGCCGACTGCTTTTCATAATTGGGGGGGGGGGGGTAAATCCTGTTTATACCCTATATTAACGTATTTATACGTACCTATGTAAAGGGCAGTAAGTTGGCAGTTGAGAATTATAAAAATATGTTCATTATAAAAGATTGTTTGTTCTCCTAAAAGATGGTAGATGGCGTTGTTATTAACATTGGGTAAATAATTTTATGTACATTATAATATATTATTTTAATTGTATAAATTATTAATTGTTGATTTAATATATGAAATATTAAGATAAATAATAATTGGTGGTAATAACAATGAAACAGAATATTATTAATTATATGCATCGCAGTACAGACAATAAATAAAATAATGGATTATACTTTTGTAATAATACCTACAGAAAGTATTTGTGGATTCAATAAAAGCGTACCTATTTATTGTGTTTTTGTAAACAAGATACCTACCTAATTAGGTACTTATATTTTTACATGTTTATTATTATTATTATTAATATATTATAGTTTTTGGTGTTAAATTCTGAGAGAAGCAATTGATTGAGTTGAGTGGAATTTGGGTATGGTGAATACTGAATTTAATAAGGGAAGAGAAAGTATTGAGCGCTGTTAGAAAAATGAAAAATAAGAGAGCAGTGGGACCCGATGAAGTATCAGAAGAAATATGGAAAGTATTAGGAAGTTAAAGTATAGGAAAAATTCCAGTAGCGTGGAGCAAGGGTTGTATGCGGTACCAATATTTAAGAGTAAAAGAGATGTACAGGAATGTGGAAATTATAGAGGGATAAAACTTATGAGTTAATATATGAAGATTTAGGAAAAGATAATAGATAAGAGGGTAAGAAGTGAGACAATTGTTACTAGAAATCAGTTCGGGTTTATATACCTGGGAGGTCAACAATGGAGCCAATATTATATATTATATACAGATTGTAGAGAAGTACAGAGAAAATAAAAGAAAATTTTTTATGGTAGATATTGATCTAGAAAAGGTTTATGATACGGTTCTTAGGGAGTATCTTGAAGTAGGTATTAATGAAGAAAGGATTACCAAAGGTGTGTGTGAACGTAATTGAAGACTTGTATAAAGGAGGCCAGTACAAGAGTGAGGAGTCTCCAAGTCTATGTGGAGAAACTGAGGATTTTAGAGTTAGATTGGGAGTATACCAGGATACGGCTTTAAGCCCCAAATTTTTTTCGCTGGTAATGAATGAAATAATAAAGGATATACAGGGTGAGGTACTATGGTGTATTCTGTTTGCAGATGATATAATGCTGATAGGAGAAAGCTCTGAAGAAATGAATGGTAGATTTGAAGAGCGGAAGGAAGCTTTTGAAAGTAAATGTATAAGAATTAGTAGGAGTAAAACAGAATATATAGGGTATGATTCTGGTAAAGGGAACACAGAGAGAATAGGGAACTGGCAGGAAATAAAGTTGAGTGGGGAGAGGTTGAGAAGTTCAAGTATTTAGGGTCCGTTATACAGAAAGATGGTACCTTCGACGTGTGGATTAAGTGTGGACGAATGAAGTGGAGAGAAGCGTCAGGAGTTTTATATGGCAATTAGATGAATTTTATAAGACAGTGGTGAGACTTGCAATGATATATGGAACAGAATATTGGCCAGTAGACAAGAAGATAGAACAAAAAATGAGTGTAGCAGAGATGATAATGTCAAGGTGGATGAGTGGAGTAACTAGAGAGGATAAAATAAAGAATAAGTAACTATATAATAAAAAGTAGTATAGAAGTAGCTTTAATAGTTGAAAAAGAAGGAGGAGGAGAAGAATTTTATTTTTAAGATTATATTATATAATATATTTTTTAATTATTATTATTATTATTATTAATAATAATTATTTTGAGAAATATTTAATATAATATACATATTTTTTTTATACAATTGTAATAATAGTAGGTAATAAAAATTTTTCTATAAAATAATAATTGTATGTTTGAGAGTATCTTGTATCTTTTATGTATCTTTGATACTTGTATCTTGTATCTTGTATATTTTCTACAAACAAAATGTATTATGTAGGTATCATGTATCAAGATACTTTTTTTTTATAGTATCTCGTCTAACTCTGCAGGTGATAGGTAAATCAAAGGATTGGTTCATGGGAACTTCAATTAAATTATTAGAATTGTGCTATATGATTAATTGTTTCTATAATTATATAACCAAGTAGATATAATATGTAACCTTCAAATATTGTAAAATAAAAAAATTAAAAATTTGTTAAAAATGATTATATATAATATATTAGATGAGTTTTGACAACAATAGAATTGCAGGTAATATCATTTAGGTACCTGCAGTACTATATTATATAATATAGAACATTATCGAATTGACGTATCTAAAATACATAAGTATCTATATTTTACCACGAAATCGATGACTATTCGGATTAGTTGTTAATAGTAATAGTAATAGTTAATAGTAGCCCTGTTGCTTCTTACCTATATGTATAGGAAATATATACAAATTATAAAAATATTTAGGAAAAAAATATTAGTAATTTTATAGAACGGTAATTATAACAATATGCCTAGGTTCATGTATTTTGAAATTTTCAAGTATTTTTTTTATATTTTTAAATTATTTTTTAGATTTTTTAGTGCATTTAAATCTCAGCTAGTCTTATACTTATTATTACGGAGGTATTGTATTATATAATATAATACTTAAATAGGTACCTAGTCGAATGTTGATCGTGCTTTATACGTTTATACGTTTTTATGTTTCTTTTTATGAAAATTATAGTCAACATTAATACACTACGAGTGTATGTGTAGGGTATTAAAAAATACGAATAACAAATAAATAATACTAATTTATATTAAAAGTAAATTGAAAATATAACCGCAAAAATATTTTCTGAACTTTAGTAGTAGGTTTAATAAAAAAAAAAAACTATTATTGAAAGAATGAAAAATGAATAAAAAAAGAGGATGCGTTTGGTGTTGACATTTATCGGGCGTAAATGTGGGAACTCTGTAACGCCATTATAAGGTCCTTTGTTAAAAAATATTGTTAATTTGATACTTTGATTTGAGACGAGTATTGTAAGTGGTTATATCGATACTCGATGGATAACGATGGTTAATGAAATGTGTTTACTTGGTACATTATATTCATTGGAAATATTTAAATAGTGTATACAACTTGGCTGAAATATTTGTTATATAAGATATAAAATAATAATATAAGTAGGTATATAGATTTAACTATATTTTGAATAATTTATACACTTTATATTTATGGAATTAATTATCAAACTATTATTATCATTATGTTAATTTGGTTTTATTCGGGTAAATAAATAGATCTATAGATCGCATCATAAGTATATAATATAGTATATAAGACGTATAGTAGGTAATATTATACGAATCATGAATATGGTGTTATTTTTAATATTCATTTAAATTTGAAAGCGATGGATCATATTTACGAGAAAAATTCATTTTTAGAATATACTAATTTATATTACAAATAACAATATAATAAATTATACCATCATATACGTGTTGTTTTTTCCTATAATAATTTGTAATTATACGTTTTGAGGAGCGCGAGCGTGCGGACAGGGTCGGTGCTAAAAAATATTTGTGGGGGGTCGTCAGAAAAGTTAATAAGTAGCAAAAAAAAAAAAAAGGTCATGAATTTTTTTTCTACCGACTGGACTTGATTTTGTTCAATTTATTTCTTGAGTGAGGGGTCTTCACGACCCCTTAACTCCCCTTCCCCCCGGCCCTGCGTGCGGAAGTTATGAGTTATTAAATTGTTTTAATTAGAATTATTACATTTGTTATTTCGATTACGTTTTTTATTACCAGAATTAATTTAGGCCAGGGTAAGCAACGGTGTCCAAAGAAATATTAAATGAGATGATGGGTATATTGTTCATATTCTACATACCTACCCCCTATAATTTATTTATATGTTTCTATATAATGCATAGGACGTAGATATATATGCCAATGATTACATGAGATTACAAAATAAAATAAAAATTCCAACCAAATCTTAGTCAAAGCAGTATAAAAAAGTACAACAGGACAGCGTTAAAACCTACAATTCTAAATTTAACTAAAACGTCGTAGTTCAATTTCCGCATAGTGTTATTATGCAATATAGTGAAATATTAAAATCACGCTACGCAAAATAAATAATAATATGATAATAGATAAATAAAAGATGAGAACATAGTTATCTGTGTTTCTATGTATGATTTTTTTTAAATGTTAATTTCAAAGATACGAATAATCATTTTTAAATTACAATATTTGAAATAAAAAATTTTTCTCTAAATTCGATAATATAGGTATTCAAAACGTCATAATTGAAATTATTTGTTGCTTGATTTCGCTATATTCTCTGTTGGACAGACGCAGACAACAACTGTGGGCGTAGCGTATCTTTATAATAAATAAATTATTAAAATATTATTTATAAATATAAAAATAAATATATATTATAAAAATAATATGTGCCTGAGTATTCAAAAAAAGATTATAAGTAACAACTAGTTTTGACGATATATCATCATCAGGTTAAAAAAATGAATACCTAATAATAACAAAAAAATTCCATTTTTATTTTATTTTTTTTATTATTATTTATTTGTATAACCTGATGATTTACGGTCGAAACCAGTTTTAATATTTTTTCGAATATTCTCGGCACATATTCTTTTTTTTATATATAATTTTTATAATATATATATTGTTATTTTTTATAAAATCTATATATTTATTTTTATTTTTATAAAACTATTCAATTTTTTGAATTAAGTAATTTTAAATACATTTTATTATTTATACCTTTCTTCAATCATAGTCATATTATAATTTCGCTTTAAATATATATATATATTTTTTTTTAAATAAACAAGTACTACAGTAAAATCATTCTGCGAGCATGCTAAATTCCCGGTTTCTAAACGTATTTAAAAAAATAAACTAAACTTAATTTCAAAAACAATTTTAAAACAATTTGTTTATTCTACTATATACTTATTACCTATTTGCTAAAAAAAATCAAAATTGTAAATATTTAGATATTGGTAAGCACAGCAACGAATTGTAGAGACAGATAGACTGCCGTGATATTATAACATTTCAATAGGATGGACGGGATTGGGGATACACTATGTACAAGATGTCTATTATGTTTAGAAACTTAGAACGTTATTTTAGGAGTAAAGGAAATATTAGTAAAAATGAAGCCAAGTGCGGAATCGATCAACCAAGTCCCCACCATGTTCCCCCTGAGGGTAGGATAAGATTAATTTACAATTAGCATATTTAAAAAATATTTAAACGTGTTCGAATTATAATTTTTTTACGAATTAGAATGTCCTATTCTATGTATTATATAATATGTTATATTTTATTAGAAACCTACTTCAACATTTAACTTTAAGGTATAAAGTAAATGAGCAATGGGTAAAGTATGCAGTTATTGGCACTGATGTAGTTATTGGCATATCAAAATTGTTTTATTGATAAATAGTGTTGTATTTGTCCAATATGCTTTTTTTTTTTTTAATCTGCATACTCTAATTACTTATCATTCCAAAAGTTATTAACATTTTATGAGCACTAATAGACAAAATAAAAAAAAAAAAACAAAAAACAAAAAACAAAAAATTGCTATCTCAGAACATTGGCGAAACAGATAAGAATTCAATATTTTTTTTACAATTATTGCCTTGAAAACAAGCTCTTAATAATTTTCAAACGGTCCTAAAGTGTAATGGTATGTTGTTTTCAATTCATAAGAACATTTTAAAGTAAAAAATCATAATATTTTACTGATTACTATTTCTGATATTTATTACAACTGAGGTGCTAATTACTGGATTGATTTTAATAATTATTTTAGTTATTAGCATCTACAATCTAAAATCTAATTACCTACGTGCTTAAGTACCTGAAATTTAAAATCATTTACCTAGGTGTAAAATATGTCATTATTATTTAATTATGTTATAATTTCTTTACAGCAATGCCAAAAAAATCTGATTTCTTCTCTGATGACAACCTAGCTACAGCAATGCGTGCTATAGAAAACGGTATGTCAAAAAAAACTGCTTCTAAATAGTTTAATGTTGCAAGGTCTTCCCTGCAATTTAGACTGAAAAATAAGGAAAGACTAAAATTTACATGTGGGCCATCTAGCATACTTAGTAAAGATGAAGAACAAATATTGGTGAAATGACTATTACACAGGTCCGGCTCAAGGTATAGGCGAGCTAGGCGTCAGCCTAGAGCGGCACTTTCGTAGGGGCGCCATTTTTTGTACTTATTTTAAGAGGTGAGTAATTACGTTAAGAAAATTTAAGAAGGTTCGGGAAGAAAATTTATACGACAGGGTATACTATGCGATAGGATATGCGCAAATTCTAGAAAAAATGTATGGCTTTTTTTTATATTTTTGAAGTGGCAAAATGTAATTTTGCCTAGTGCACTATTTTTACTTGAGCCGGTTCTGCCATTATAAAGTTCTGCTAAAGAATTTCCTAGACGCTGAGAAGATTTGCAATAAAAGTGTCAAACAATTTTTAGATGGACAAGGAGAACTACCTCATTCAAGAAAATTTACCTGGTAAGCAGTATTTAATATTAATTAATAATAATGTAGTACATTTTTATTTTAAGTCTATAGTCTTATTTAGGTAATAATCATTTTTAAGCTATAGGTAATCAATAAGCTATTTTTTTTTTTATTATTAGCCTTCTTTAAAAACAATTGTAATATAAGGTAATTAGGGTTCTTCTTTTAGGATTAAATTTTTTATATTTTCATTAAATTGATTAACACTACCAAAAAACAATTTGAAATATTTTTAAACTTTAAATTAGTAGTAATTTGCAGTTAGTTAGAAATTATACGTAGCAGTTTTATCTGTCAAGAATGTAAAAAGACTGTGATTGTCAATTGAATAATAATTTTAATTGCTTTGTTATTTATTTTAAAATTGTACACAGTATTTTATTATTATTATTTTTATTTTTTTTACTTTGACTGTATTACATTTGCATACAATTGTTTAATTTTTATTGACGTATTTTTTTCTATTAACTTTGATTTTAGAATTATGTTTTTTAATTATTTAAGTTTGATAAAAGTGTGTGATTTTTTAAATTATTTTTTTATTATGTTTACATTTTAAATGAAGAAGATTATTATATCGAATATTATTAAAACTTTCTACCTACCTACCTACAAATAAGTTAATACCTGTTCGATATATTTTGTCTTTTATTTTTAATTTCACAACAAAATAAGTGTACCTTGTATACCTGTAAAATGTGTAAGCAAATTTAGGTACCTAAACTTTTATATTTATTAAGTGAATAGATAGTTACCTACCTATCTATACCTACTTAAAATCAGGGAACTAAAACCCAATTACCCAAAATAATTAGAGTGTACCAATAACTATCTATCTACTTATGAGAGTGTCAATAACTTTATCAAGGGTGTCAATAACTACATTTTTTGACATTTTTGTAGAAAAGTGATAATATAAAAAAAAATTTTTTTCTCAGGTTAATTTTGATAATAAATTTAGAAAGATAATAAAATTTTATCTATAGTCAAAGACACAAAAAAATTCGACCATAGTTCAATATATATTATAATTTATAGTGATATTAAACCAGAAATTTTCTTAAGGTGCCAATAACTGCATGTTTTACCATTTATTTAATAAATATTTATTATTCAATTAACTTATTTGTGCTTTATAATGTTGAAAACGTATTAAATACTTTTGATACACTATAATATAATAATATAAGTTTTAATGGGCTTTTAGGATTTCTTTGTTTTTATATTTTTAATGGTTATAATGAAGTTTTAAGTTTATACATTATTCAATTACGGAAAATGTTTATGCCATATCTAATAGTTTATTATGTATATATATATAAAATGTACATGTACCTACCTATCTTATATTTTTTTTATGATTTATTTATACCTTTGATAATTATCTAGTGGTTGCGAACTCTAGACGGAAAAAAATAATTTGGTAATAGTACATAGTTAAATAAATTAAAGTTAAAATGACTATAATTTAGTAATATTAACTAAAAGAATAGATTCAAAATTACTAAAATATTTTAGTTGCCAATTTATAATAAAAATGATTATAATATAATAATATTAAATAAAAGAATAGCGTCAAAATTACTAAAATATTTTAGTTACCCACTAATGGTTAAAACTAGTCAACAGGTACCTAGTTAAGTTTACTATATTTTAATATTTTAATGAATTCGAAAATATATTTTATTATTATCTATCTTTCAGAAATAAAAAAATGTATACCTACCTACATTCATAATTTTTTATAGTGTTATTTTATGTTTGTAATATTTATAATTATAAAAATTACTGTAATTTGCTCGTCAATAAAATAAAGAAAAACTTTTGTGCACAAGTAAATCCCAAGGTACCGTCTGCAGTTCAATAATAATAATAAAAAAAGTCCTATATTATATAACATATTTTATACCTATTACCTACCAATCTACAAATAAAATATTTGTTCATTTTGCTTTATTTTATATTACTATAAAATAATAAAAATGAATATTTGAATATAATATTCATAAATATATTATGTTTATTATGATTTTTGATTTTAGTTGAGTAAAACATTTTTGTGTCAATCAAAATATTTTGGTTATTTTGACCATGAAAAAAAGTCAAGGGTGACGGGGTTTGAATCCATGTGATACTGCAGTATTTAAAAATTTTTTTTTTTCAAATATAACTTATTGATATGACAAATTAAATACTTAGTTGTTATAACTAGTAAATTTAAATTGTTGTAATATAGTAATTTTAACTAAAAATAAGTGACTAAAATTTTTGGTTATTTTAACTATGAACAGAACTGTCCCATATGTAGCGCCAATTTTTAGTTAAATTAACTTCAAAATAAGTTAATTTAACTTTACTGCTTTTTCCGTGAATGCTTTTGCCGTAGCAAGGGGTGATATTTGGTTCAGTGTAGGTAATACATAAATAATGGATGTGTGTAATATGATTCTACGCATCATGATTATACAAAATACATTTCCATATTATACAAATAATTTTGTGTAAAATAGGAATCAAATAACAATACAGTAAATACTTTGTGTATCTTATAAAAAATACTTTTAAACATACACAAATGAAAGTGTTTATTTAAAATGCTTTTCAAATACTTTAGTCTTTATTATAAATTTACCTATTTATATATAGGTGAAATAAATACAAATATACTTTTATTTGTATTAGAATAATATTATGTACTGAAAGGACTTTTAACTAATTACATTTTTCTGAATTTCTAAAAAGTCTTAAAAATCTTAGTGTACTCTAATACATACTCTAATCATTCTTAGTAGGTATGTATACTTTTTTTAATCGTATTTTTTTCATTTGTACGTATATAATCAAAATTTTATGTTCATGATTTCACAAACAAACGACTTTGATCTTCGACTTATATATTATATATTTCATATCACGTATATACAATATAAACAGACGATGATATCGAAGCCAAACACACAGCGGCTAGATTTGTAATAAATTATATATAATATCATATCGCATTTTTTTTTTTTTTCTTGTTTTTGTACTCGTACGTTTTTCGGTATATACTATAAAAACGATTTTACGTGAAAACATTTTCAAGTCTTTTATTGTTATTTAAGATCGATATATTCATTTTTGTAGGTCGTTTCAGATTATATTTTATTCGAAAGTCGCGTTGCAGTATTCGTTACCCATGTAACGAATGTCTACAACCCTGAACATTATATATTAGGTATGTTCGTTTTGTTTTGAATTTCAGGAAAATAGAGCATTGTAATTTCGTACAAGAACAATCTACCTATAATGTCTTCTATATAATATGTAGATTATAGATATTATATTAATAGGTACCTACACCAATATATTAATACTCGATATTGGCAAAAATGTGACGGTTAACCTCCAGCTGTAATTATGTAGTTTTATATAGTTATTGTGTAAACGCCTATGTGTTAAAATGCGAATGACCTGATTAATGCAATTTTCTAGTTTGGCGTGATTTATCATTTTTATTGTGTATACAATATGGTGTCCGCGAGATGGTATTAAAATATGTGTATTGTATAATATTTTCATCTCATATTACACGTTTACATAATATTATATAGGTACGTTTACAAAATATTGAATTACGTAGGTACTAAATGTATTATGTTTATTTAACCGTTGTGCCGTTTTTATATTGTAAATTAAATGATTTTACTCGAGAGATATACGCAAAATAATTCAAAAGTTCATTTTTCCGACTTTTCAGGAGGGCAAAAACAAACCACTGAAATTCTTACATTAGTTTCCGTTTTACAATTCAATAACAACCAAATCGGTGACAAACAAAACAGAGGATGGATTTCGTATCAATATCAGTATAGCCTATATGTAAGCAACTGAGATATTTGGGACCTTTTAATTTTTATGTAGACTATATACACACTGCTTCTTAATATAATTTTACTTCTTAGTACTTAGAAGTAAAATTTGAAATGTTTCCGAACTTCCATTGTTTTTCAATATAGTATGATACGGAATCCTGGAATCATTAAGGTTTTGCCCAATATCTTTGTAAATATCGATTAAAATCAAAAGTTGTCACTCGCAGAGACAGAGAGACGCAGGATAAAAATTTCACAGGAAAGAAATAGGCATAACCTAAGTTTAAATAAGTTGGACTCAGATCGTTCTACCTCTCCCGTTACCATAATTAAATAAATACAGAATATTACGAATCATGTATATATATATATATATATGATTTTTGGTATATTTTTTAATGTCGATTAATAATTGAATTTTAGTAGGTATCCAATATCCATATAATAATAGATACTGTATACTAAATTCTGGTAAAATAATTTTTAAAAGTAGGTATTTAGTTAATAATATGTATGTAATATTGTTATAGTGACTTGTAAATTTATAATAACTATTATATTATACTTTCTTATTCTTTTTCTCCTTCTCCTTCTCTCCCAACTATTTGGGGTCGGCTACCCCAGTCCTACACTTCCACTCTATCTCCCACATCTTCTTCACTAACCCCCATCTTCTTCATATCACTCGTCATCACATCCCCTCACCTCTTTTTCAGTCTTCCTCTCCACCTCTTTCCATCAACATACATTTCCTTTACTAATCTTACTGCCTCAGTCTCTTCTTAATACGTGCCCGAGCCATTTTAATCCAAATTCTTCTTCATTTTGTCAACTATCAAGGTTACTTTTATACTACCTCTTATATACTCATTTCTTGTATTTTTGTCATCTCTAGTTACTCCACTCATCCACCTTAGCCCATTTTCATCACTGCTACACTCATTCTCTGTTCTATCTTCCTATCTACTGCTCAACATTCTGTTCCATACATATCATTGCAGGTCAGGTCTCACCACTATATTATAAACTTTACCTATATATATATATATATATATACTTTAATTTTAAAATATGAGAGATATCGCATTTTTTTACCGTCAGAGTTGGTCAAATGATTTAAAATCTCTAGGTTAAAAAAAAATATTTCAAAAAGATTGATATTTTAGAGTTTTAATATTTGTATAAGTAGATACATACCTATATATTTTGACAATTTGGATTTTTGGACTTTTAAAATAATCTCCAACTTTGGTTGTACAGGTACTTTTTGTAATTTAAAATTAATCAGAGTACGTATGTACGTATATAGGTAGTATTTAATCGAAAAGTAAAATGGGTAATTTTTAAAAAAAAAAACATTATATTTTATGCGTATAGGATTTAAACAATGAATTTAATAGTTAATATTTCATTATTTATATTGAGAAAGTTTACGGATATATTGAAGCTATATTTGTAATTTTATGAAATTATTTTTTTAAACAGTGATTATTTGATAATATTTAATTATGATGGTTTAATTAAATGATTAAAATTTCAAAGTAGATTTTAGATTTCAGATTGGTAAGAACTAGGTACAATAAAAAAAAAATTCAAGAGAGAATTTCTCTTATCTCTTCTGTAAATACGTCAATGGATTCAGTGATAGCTTTTTTCTCCTTAACCATGACGTAGCCACGTAGACGATAAAAATTGGTTATACATATACTATAGATACCAGTATTATATTTGTAATAATATTTGTATAATACTACAATATAATGAATGGTAATATTTGTTATATTTTGTTCGACAATTTTTCATTGCTCAGTGATGACTTTTTGCCAAAGTTGATGGTAAATATGTAAAAACATATTATATATTACTCTCAGAGTAATTTTTACCGTATATTATTATTATATTAATAATTTATATTTATAATATTATATATTTCATATAAATAACGTGTATGAATTCCGAGTTTATATAGGTCTACTGTAATCGGACTAAAGTGGTTGTGAAATACATATATTATAACACAATATTATTATTATAAAAATATACACTTTTTTGTAGTCTACGCAGTATATTTTGGAGAGGAAGCGTATCGGATTGGACTGTATAACATAGTGCGCGGAAGAAAATTCGGACGCGATTACGACGCGTATCGAACGAATAGTTGTGATTGCGAAAGGCTACCTATTCGTCCCGCTTTTTATAACGGAATATGTAATATATTTATAAAATATAAATAAAGCCCAAAATGTCGAAAAAAATTAAAAATAATATAATGTAAGTACCCTCCTATTGTTTTTAGGAAATTTCAACTTAGTACTTATAGTTCTTAGTTTTTTTCGTATATATTTCCCTAAAAAATATGTGTTTTACTTATGTCGCGTGAATTTTAAACGTGAAAATTTATATCTGATAACATAACTAACAATAACATGAATAATAACTGAAAACATTTACAATTTTAAGACTTATATAGTAGGCGTGTTGAAATTTATGGTCGTATATTATATTAAAAATAAAAATAAAAAAGGTCATCAAAACAACATACTTTATTTTTTAATGTTATTTATGAGCTCACTTTATTGTCTATTTAAAAGTAAGTAATAATTTGTATGCTTAAGAGGACGTTGTACTCACGGTTTTTAAGGGGTTCTGTATAGGCAATTTTAAAGAAATGTTTAGAAAAATTAAAATTCAATTATTTAAAATTATTTGAATATATTTTTAAAGTAATTTAAAAGTAGTTTTGTGTTAATACCACGTTTTACTGTTGATTAATTACAATATTTACGTATTCTTAATTTTTATAAAAAAATAATGTATAAAGAACAAAATGATTTATCCAATTTTTAATATGTGCATTTTTACACGTTTTATACATGTTATACAATATAAAAATCTTTTTGTTTTTGATTTTTTTTTAAATAATTATAAATTTTGAAAAAAAAAAAAACAAAATCGAAAAAACACTACGTAGAGCATTAGACAATGTTATTAGTTATAAATTGTTTTTTATTTCATATTTCTAATATTTTTGTAAGTTAATAAAAATTAAAAATGTTGATGCAAGATTTTCATTGAAAATTTGTAGGTACGACATCTTTATAAAAGTATAAATCATTTTTTTTATTATTTATTTTTCTAAATATGTATTTAGGTACCTACAATTTTAAGAAGCCATATTTTTTTTACGTGCCATTGAAATTTGACTAATGTGACAACGTGCCATCTCCACACATTATCATAGGATCGTTACCCTTAACTTGTATCCATTATTGAGGATTAAGACTTAAGAGGGAATACATTTAATTTTCAAGGGATTATGTAGCTACAATTTGTAACTACAATTTTAGAAAAATATAAATTTAACAATTGAAATTTGTTTAAATATCTTTTAAACCTTTAAATGTAATTTATAAGACGTATCGTATTATCGCTACTATATCATGCATCAGCTATGCTATGGTAAAATTTTCATATTTTTTGATAAATTTACTTTTTGTCATTTCTGAAAATCATATAGTTTAATCAAAAATGTATGTAAAAATGAAGCAATATTGCATCATATAAAATATAAAAATTAAGAAATTTAACTATGACCAAGTGTTATAGAGTTTTATTTGATATAGGTAGTAGGTTAGGTTAATAAATAAAAATAAAAAATCTGTATTATAAACGGAATTTTTTCCAAATTACAAAAAAAAAAATTGTTCATCAAAAAATTGTTTATGATTGAGAATAGTAAATATATTAAATATTCTCATTTATCACATTTTATCAACATTTTTACCCTGTGATCACTATAGGAGAGAAGTTGTGCTTAGAAAATATGAAAAAGGGCTGTGGCATAAAAATATAATTTAGGTACTTATTTGATTTTTTTTTTGATTTCTATATATTTTATTTGCCAGACAAGTTATATTAAGGTTTATATAAACAGATACTTTTTTTTTGCACACCTAATATAAGTTAAAACTTGAGTTGGTGTTGAAGTTCTTATAGTTAAGTTTTTAATACGAACAATACAGTTTGTAAATAATATTCATAATAATTTACTAAGAATATAGTTTTATAATAGATAAAATGATAATATATAATACAAATAAACAACTTAAGATTAATAATATGAAGAAAATTGAATTTAGATTATTTTCAAGATGTTATGTTTAAAATGCTTATAATTTCTAAAATGATTAATAATAATATCAAAATTTTTAAAAATCATGATAGCCATATTCAATAAATTTTTGGATATCAAGATTTTTATATCATCTTTCCATAGCTATATAATAACATTTTTCTTATATCTAATATTAAAATTATGCTTAGAATTTAGAATAACATTTCTATGTAATTATAATACAAGTACAATATATACAAGTAATAACAGACATTTTTTAAATAATCTATCAAAATTCAATACTTTTAACTCACTATATAGCTAAAATCATTATTTTTATAGCACGATAATTTCAATATAAACCTATACTTATAATACATTATTAATAATGAAACGGGCATTGTTTATTATACATTGTTTGATAATGTGTGTATATATATATATATATTGTATATTTGAGTATAGATTATAAATAAGAAAATATGCCTATAGAGTATTCGAAAATGTATTATTTTGTAACAACTTGTTTTCATAAAGTTACATAAATGAATAACTACTTGTTACAAAATAATGGATTTTCGAATACTTTAGGGCTCTAGGCGTATTTTCTTGTTTTATATATATATATATATACGCTTATTATTAGTTTTAGGTAAATTATTTATGTTTATAATAATACGCACCGTGTATCTATATATTTTTTATTTTTATTTTTCTAAGAGTTATAGATTTTTTTAAATTTCAATATAGTATCTTCTTGAATCTAGGATGGATATTTTTGTACATTATTGTTTTAATATTTTAACATTTACTGTGATAGGTTTGTTTAGGTGATAAAATGAAAATATCTAGAATGCACCTTACCAGTTGTTCTATATTTTTTAAATACCGCATGGCTATTGTCTATGCTGATTCTATTTATAATATTCATATTTAATTAATTTTTAAAATAAATAACCTACCTACTATTATCGACTATCGTCAGGTATATATAAGTTTCACGATGTCATTTGAACGAAACTGCATAATATGGCAGTATGGTCATACAGAGCTGCAACTAGGAGCCCCCTCCATATATCCCCCCGATAGAAGACCTATTTTTTTTATAATATACCTAAATATTGTAATCAGTGCTGGCATAAGTGGATGGGGGGGGGGCGAGGTGTGCCCCTTTATCAGGCCCCGTAATTACAAGACGTGAAATTTATACCAATTGCATTTTCTCCGGGCGTTAAAAATCCTAGTTTCGCCTCTGGGTACACATACGAGTAGATATGATAATGTTATTTATTGTAATATAATATATAATGCGCAAGTATAGGTATTCATTTTGAATTTTATTTTTTTCCCCAAAAAACTATTTTTTAAAGGACATTTTGAGTACACTGAACCAAATATCATTGGTAGAATTAACAATATGCAATAATCATATTTTAACAAACTAATGTTTGTTGAAATAATATACAATTTTTATTGGTTTAATGTATATATTATTAAATTCATAAAAAATGTGTTCAACAAATTCATTTTGTAAATTTCACAAAATATATAGGTAAGTTATAATTCAATAAAAATAATTTGTAAAATTAATACAGATTTTATTAGCATAATAAAATATGTTATGAAATTGAAAAAATATTCTGTTTAAATTGACCATTTCGATTAAATGGGAGTTTGTTCTACGAAGAAGAAAGAAAGAAATGAACCTAAAAATATTTATAATTGAATTAACAAAATATTTGTTTATTCAAATAAATTTGTATTCAATTGGACAATTTTACCCAAGACATTGATAAAATATATTGTTAAATCAATAATACGTTTTGTTATTTTACTGTTAAATTAACAAATATTTTATTTCTAAATCAACAAAAATTTTATTGGACGTATATTAACAACCATATTATTAAATTAATCTATATTTTTATTGAAATCACAGATATAATACCTATATGGTTCCCTGTAGTATTATATAATAATTTATCTTTGTACATATTATTTACGAGTATATAGATGGATTTTATTCATCAAGTTAGATATAATAGAAAATAATGTGCGTAGGAGTAGATACCTATACGATAATATAAATATTTAATAATATTAGTTTTTTATTTTAATAAAACTCAATAATACCTGATAATTTAGACTATAAAGCAAACATATTTTATCTTAATATAACCGTTTAATATTAAGTTTTAATAATAAATCGGAACATCTCGGGAGGATTAAGCTGATACGAATCTCCGAGTGAAAATTATTGTAGGTCTTTAAAATAATTTAGTTCCTTAAAACGAGTAAATACATTTGAGGGTTATTTTCCATGTATAGGTGTACTAAGGGGGCGTTCAAGTATTACATCAGCACATTTTTGGCCTTTTAGACCCCTCCTCCCCCTTGTCAGCAATTTTCAGCAAACGTCCGACCCCCCTACTTTATTACGTCAGCATATGTCCAACGACCCCTCTCTATTAAAAAAATATAAAAAATTTCCGAATTTTATGTGAATTAATTATAAATAAATGAAAAATGTTGTTACCTATTTTGAATTTTATTTTACATATTTTGATAAAAACAAGTACATATTTTGATTTTTTTTTTTTATTACTGCTGACGTCAGCACGGTTGTAATCCCCCATTCCCCTTGTCAGCAAAAGTAAGCATACGACAGACCCCCTCCCCCTAGGCGCTTACGTAATACTCGAACGCCCCCTAACTGCAGATAATTCATATTTATTATTTTAACGAGTTTTTAATTTTTTTTTTCAAAATTTCGTTAGTCCAAATTAATTTTAAATAAGTACATTATTACAATATATTATTATATATACAATAATTCTATAATGAATAAATAACCGTACGAGTACGATAAATGAAACGAGGTGTTTATACCTATATATTATAGATATTTTACTTAGAGTACTTACACTTACAACATTTTTATTTTTTTTTTTAATTGTAAAAAAATATATATTATATAATGTAACGCAAAAAAAAAAAAAAAAACAAAACCGTGAGAATTATATTTATGCATATGATGTTATAAATATTTTACTCTTATACCGGTTTCAACAAAAAGCAATCTTCTGATATGAATGTAAAATAGTTGAATACCTAACGTACCATAATCGATTAGCTATTACCTATTATATAATAAAGTTAAGAATATACAATAAACATTTAAGAAAGTTTGTTTATACTTATAAAAAATATATATAAGATAGAAGCAAAAACTAAGTTAGCTAAGTTAGTTCGCGGTTAGAAGAAAAATAGATCTATTTATATCAATGTTTATAACATGATGTGTGATTATTGATTATACATATATATATATATATAGAATACCTAATATTATATCAAAGAGATTATTGTTCGTGTAATGTGAATAAAGTTCTCGTCAGGAAGCACGATTTTTTATCTGTTTTGTACATTTAGGACGTTAAAAGGACGGCACACGTGCGATTTTCAAGGGGTTTTGTGTTGACATTGGTCAAATTTTATGAAACGTTAAGAAAAATATAAATCTAATAATTTAAAAATATTCAAGTACATATTTAGTACCTAGTACACATATAGGTCAGTACTACTTTTTTTTATTGTTGTGTTAACAAAATCGTTTTAAATATAGGTGACTATATAATTGTTAAACGATCTGTAAACCTCCCCCCCCCAAAAAAAAATGGTTTTAACAAAATTAATAACTTTGTTTTGCTATACACAATATCGTGTCAAAATAATTTCTTAACTATTCTTATTTTTCAATTTTGTTCCGAAAATCGTACAGAAAACCACAATACACTATATTGTCATTCATTGCCGATCATATAGCTATATTATTCTAGTGTAACATTTTATCTCGCACTATATATGATTACTCGCAGTGGTTGAATTGGGAAAAAAAATAAGGACGGACTCTGGCCTTAGTTAAAAAATCAGCGTTCCAGGACACTTACCTATCAGATAAAAAAAATCTTTTTTGAGAAATCATTCCTCTATTAAAAAAAATTTAACATTTATTCCTTTTAAATTAACCATCGAGGAAGTTGTACCTATATGTAGAACGAAATGTAGTTTTTTTTATTATTTTTTTATAAATTATTAATAAGTGGTCAAAAAGTTTTGAAAATTGTATCCTGTTAATTACACGTCAATACGTCAATTTGTCAATGCTATTGTAAATAATGTGTATACATTTCAAGTCTCTGTCATTAATAATTTCTGATGTATAACAATTTTTGATCATCTTTGGTATAGATTTCTATTGTTCACGTAAAAAAACTACCTACTGGGTGGGAATATATCGAAAATTGTCTTCTTTAAAGTATCAACTACAATAAATTTTCTATCAAAAAGCGTATAATCCCATATTAAACTTCTTATGCCTAAACTAAAATCTGAATACAAATGACTATACGACAACAAAATATCCAAAACATAGTGATCAGTAGTAGAAGTAGAACGCAAATCGTTATTCCACTAATAAAATTAAATGTAAACAACTACCTAATAACAGAAATTTATCGGACGTGGTGCATTGATTTCGCCAATATTTCACCATATTTTTAGGCTTAAGCCATTCATGGATAATGAAGATTATTTATTACTCATGATTCTGATATTATTTAATAAAATTAACTATACAAAATTGTGATTTTTTTTTTTTTTTTTATCTAAAACCTATAGGATAAAAATAAGGACAAAAACCATTCGTTTTCGTAATTTCACTATTTTTTTTCTTAAGAAAAATTATAATTTTATAAAATGTTCAATTCAAGCTAAAACGAACACTGCGTCGCCTGCGTTCCTGGATGAATAAATAAAGGGGTACGCTGTTAAACATTAAAAAAATGAAGAATACCTCCGTCTCCCCGCGTCCCACCCAAAATCCACCACTGGCCATTTTGTAACTGTTCTTTATAACCACACCTTGAGTGTGCTCTGGAGTCGGCTGGTATATATTTATGTGCGTGCGAGTCTCTAGCTACGTTGATAGGAGCACTGGGTGTCAAAGGTAATATTTCTCACAACTAGTCCGCCGATGGTAGTCGGTACCCCACTTATTCGAGCTCGAGCTTTAGTGCCTTTTTCTTCTCTTGCCTGCATTCAGTGTGTCAAAACATGTTGGCATTAAATTAATTTTCTATTTTATTTTTGTTAATTTTTATATTATATTCGGCCGGTGAGCTTTTATAACCGTACCGTAGCTGTTGTGTACATTTCATCTCTACGGAGCATATACCTATATGTACATTATTCTTCTTTTTTTTTTTTTTTTTTTTTTTGTACATTACGGACAGACGGCGAAAACGTAAGTGCAGTTATTATATAATATACCTACCATATATATATATTAAGTTGTAATTAGTGATGTTACGAACTGTTCGATTTTCGAACCGAACTAAACACAAAATAGTTCAGTTCGAATATCGAACCTAGGAAAAAAAATTTGAAACTAATTTGTCGAAAAACGATAAAAAGAAATGGAA
>JAIPRL010001392.1:0-45805 GCA_025469235.1 Pemphigus obesinymphae | reverse complement strand
TGACAAACAATTAAATAATGATTTTTTCATTAATTTGAAACCACCATAAAAATCTTTATATTGATTTAATTTTAAATCCATCCGGTAGTAACACAGTTTAACAACTCGCCTTTAATTTTTCCGAGGTATGTTTTTTGTCTCAACTTATCCAGAAACCCACAATTATGGAAATGCGTGAGCATGTTTATTAGAAAATACCGTGATTACATAGCAACGAAAAGTAGTATGGGTATGAGGATATTTTTAGATTAATTTTAAAATGTAGGTACTTAAATATTTTTAAATTGTTAGATTTTTATTTTTCCTAAAATTACTTAAAAATTGCCGATACCGAACTCCTTAAAAACGGCCGGTGTCGAAGCCCCTTAAGTATAGAATTTCTGAAAGTTTATTACTCGTCGGAGCAACAGGTTGCTGCAGGTTCAAGTGCGTATACCCAATATACCTATATATATATATATATATATATATATTATGCAATTGTGTAATGTTTATAAATTGCACGCGTTTAGGGTACGACTATATAATATTATGTGTATATATATATATATATATGTAATTGCTTCACGTACATTTATAATATAGGTATATATTATATTATATTGTATTTTTTTTTTTTTTCTGACATTTTTTTTTTTTTTTTTCTACCGAAAGAAAGGAGTTATCCTCTGTGTAATAAATATAATATATTCAAAGAATACACGATAGGTACGCGAGTGTTGGCCGATTTGACCACGAAAACGGTACAGAACTGGTTTGCGACGCCGAGTATAGGTACATATAAAGGTATGGGTAAATGCGGTAACCTAATTTATTACGGCATCGATTATTATTATTATGGACGGAGCGCGCGGTTGACTATACGGCAATAATAATACGTATATACAGCCGATGATTTTATTTTCGACAACCGCACGCATGCATATATATATATATATATATGTATACGTATTATATTATTGTAAAATTTTTTTAAAAATTTTCATGCGGTTATTGTATCATACGGTGTTTGCCCGAACGCCGTCCGTGGGCCAATACGACCTTTTTTTTATTTTTTATTTTTTTTTTTTACATCCCCCGATTAGATCTTCTTGCGGGGGCGGTAGAATTTCTAAAAAAATTAAATATTATTAAAACAATTGTTCAAATCATTTAGCATTTCCGCGTATTAATATATTTTATTATCGTTCGATAATGTTGTACCTATCCAAATCTGCGTAATATATTATACAGATACTCGAATGCACGTTTGGCGAACATTTAACGGCTAAATATATTATAATTTTATATGATTATATTATTTGACGAAACACGTTTGTTGCGTAAATACTGTTCAAGAATATGATCAGTGATCTCATACAAAAAAAAAAAAAAAACGAATTGAACCATTATAAAACTAATTTACAAAATCCCTAAACTGTAAAATTAGTTTACCAAAAACAAACTATAAAAGGCTTTTTAAATTAGTTTAGAGTTTGAAACAACTATTATAAAATATTTAAAGGATAACAATTTGGATACGACCTCATAAGCTATTTTCATCCTTCTCTTATTCTACAACACAACATCGAATGCACAAATATCCTTTTTTTAGATTTTAAAATCGATGTAACTATTTTCTTTGTTAATTAATATTCGCCAAATGCCTAATAAGGTCGTCTCCAAAATATTGGTTTCCATACATTTGAAAATAAATAAGGCGTTGTAACTCTAAAACCATTTTAAGAGGTAATTTCATTTGTTTTTCGTAGACATATTTTTACTTATGAAAATAATTGGCCTGACATCTTTTTAATTAAACGTAGGTATTTTAACAATTTTAGATTCTGTGAGACAATGGACCATCTTCCAGCATTTGATGACTTTTTTTGTTTGTTTGAAAAGTGAAATATACTTCAGCTACTATTCACATTTTGAATTTTCAATATGATCGTAGTCGTTTTAAATTAAATTACGAAGTTTATAACACGTGTTAAGTAATTAATTCAGAGAGGGAATTCAATAAAATCCTGCTCTCGTGTGAAGATTGATTTAACGGCTTTTCTGGGGTTTTTAACCAATAGCAATTACGGTCTCTATTGTTGGACGGAGTTATTCGATTATTTTATCTTTATGGAGTTATCACGTTAACCATATAGGTACTTGGTAATATTTAAATTTGAAACTGTGTACATAAAATGAAAAACGTTGATCTTTATAATTCAATATAACCACTTAACTGTCGTTTGGTTATTCGATGACCGAATTCGATAATTACACTCGAAAGTCGAAATATTTTTCTAAATAAAACGTGATGTAGTCGAGTATTGAGTGGGATATTATTTGCACAAATACGGCTAGTCATAAATACGTGACAGATACTCGTATATCATTTTGTTTTGTCGCAGTAAACTTGGTCAAATAAAATATATTGTACATAATATGTTTTGAATATTAACCCTTTTATTTGTTTTTTATTTATCTATCGATAATAATATCTGATATTGCACTTTAAGGGGAAAATATGTAAATAATGCATATAACAATGCAACAATAAAATATCGGTAAATATTGTGAAATTATAACGAAAGGTTAGGTTAGGTATATATATATATATATATATGACATAGGTTTATGGGTTATTGGGTTCATTTCTATGATGCAAATAAAGTAAATTCAAAATTTTACTCTAATTTTCTTGATTTTCATTAAACTGTTCTCTACATTTTTTACATTATGTTCATCGCTCGGAAATTATTGCGATTATACAATATTGCATGCGTGAATATGTTTATTACATTGTGCGTTAAGATCATTACTATAGAGAGCGAATATGAATGAAATAAACGTTTTTTCTTAATATGTTTACGTAGGTATTCATTTTGTCAATCAATAATATTATTGTTTTTAAGAAAACGAAAATTTTCTCTTCCAATTTTTATTCTGTTTATTTAGTTCCGTAATTAATTGTGAATACAATTTTTTCAATTTATGCATTGCACGTATAAACATTTTATTGATGTTAATATTATTAATACATTTTAGGTATAATTTTTTTTTATTAGTAGGTAATGTGCATTTATTTTTTTTTAAAGTTTTTATAAAATAAGATCGGATTATAAATTCATAGTTTTACTAACTTATAAAAGTTATTGTATACTTGCAGGTATTCCTATTTTCAATTTAATTTTCATTTATCTAATTAATTTTATATCTAATTGCTTGTAAACGTATTTTTGATAATTTTTCATTATGACAGATATATTACTGACTAATTAATATTATATCATGTTAAGTTGTGTATAATTATTTTGAGTTGCTAATATATAATATTTAGTATGCGTTACATTTTTTTTTTTTTTATCAAGTTTTTATAAAAATAAAATTGTTTAATTATTCATATAATTATGAAACTATTACTACATTTTTGTAAAAAATCTTATGCTTTCATTTCTATTTTAGTGATAATAACTCAAGTTCTAATATGTATTAACTTGCATATGTCAACCCTGGTTAATCGTTAACTAGCTATTTAAAAACATTAGACGTGTTTAAAAATATATGGAGTACACGATTATTTTATACAACTTTAAACGTTGTAATAATTTATAAACGATAACGTATAATCAATAATCACTATATAAGGTATTAGATATCTATCATAAACATATGATTGATAAATAAAATACGCAGACACATGTTGACTCAGGGGCGTCTTCAGGTCAGTTTTGGGTGGGGGAGGGCGATTTCCCCTATATATCATATCAATTTTTCGCCAGAGGCACTGATAAACCTTACTATTGCCCTATTTTAATAGTATTTTTTTTTTCATAGTGGCCAATGAGTTCATAGGGGAGGGATGGAGGTTGATCGCCCCCTGTACATGGACGCGCCCGTGTTAACTATATATTTTATATTAAAATTTAAAGTTTGAATTGTTTTGAGCAAAATTTGAAATGCTTCGGTGCTATTTTTTAACAACTAAATTTGATCTATAAAAAAGTGTTGAATTAACTACCCGTACTATAGAAGTTAAGTGTCATTATATTTGAAATTATCGATATTAACAATAATTAATTCAATTTAAAATTGTTTAATTCGTTGTGTATTAATTATTGTCAATAGAACCTTGTTTATGTCGTCCATAAGTAGGATGAATCGGCTTCTATAATACAATATTTACTCTGAATGTATGATTGCTGGCGACAATGAACTGAATATTATTATACGTCTTGTGATAGGACCATAACCTACAAAAACTAAACAAGTGGGTCAGTTAGTCAGTGGTTTCTGATTGTACGTCCGTACAATGGGTTCACACACGTCAATTTTGACTTCGATTTGACGGTGATTTTTGTGATTCGTCTGTAATCAATGCATCTATATAGTATCTAATAAATATACACTATAATAGATACTTGTCACGATTATTATCTCATAATCGGATATTGCAGGCGTAAAGATGCCAAGTCTTTCATCTGCAGGTTGGAATTCTTTTCGAACTATCTTACAAATACATTATAGGAACATATTACTGTAGTGCAGACAATTGTGTATTGAAATGAAGTTTTACGTTCACAATACGACCAATAAACAATGTATTTTATGAAGTACGAAATTCCGACATAGTGATAAACAAATGAGCATCTGTAGGATTGAAATTTAATTTAACTAAAATTTACCTTTAGTACAGTTCACTCATATTATATGTATGATTTGTGGGGTATAATATTTGACTTATTTGTTTCACGTAAATATACGCCAGATCGCCCAGAATTGATGATAATATGACATAGGTAATAAATATTGTATATATTTACAAACGGCCATTAATGTACATAAAGTCTTATAACAATACAAAACCATACTATAGTACAGGGATGGACAACTCATAATAACTAGAGGGTCAATTTTTGAAACTTCAAATGATTGCGGGCCAGATATGAAGTTGATTTTTTAATTATTATGTCTATGATAAGAACTAATATCCAAGTTTAATACACATATGTTTTATTATTGATAATTTCTCCAAGACAAAATTTATCTGACTATTTTTACTATGTTTGAAGTAAATTGTAGTCAATTTTTCGATGATAAAAATGTCGAAAGACGCCCTTTGCAGATGCCGTTATGCATACGATCGATTTTTAAAATAAAATTTTCACAAAAATCCGAAAATAATTGATTATCTCAATATTTTCGAGATTTTCAAAATCTCGAATGTACATTTCACAATATTACACTTATGTACACTCTTGATTTTTCAATGAATTGTTTGAACTCCTAAACAAACATAAGCGAAATTATGATTTATATAGGTGACATACTTTTCTGCAAAATTTAAGAGAAGGTCAATTTTATTTTCCGTTAAATCAAAAAATCAACCTGTGATTATTTACAACATTTTCGACATTATTATCTCAAGGGTACGTAGTACACCTGACTCAATTGTCTTTGTCTGACACACGTGCAACATAGTAAAATTGGGTTTTGTGTGTCCGATTTCATGAACAATTGGTTGATATTATATATACATTGAATATCTCATAAATATAAATGATAGATATTTTCACAATGGTATATATCTACCTACATCAATATTTTTTTATACAATTTCTCAATATTAAAATGATTATGTGTTGAAACTCGAAGGAATGGTGTTGTTTTGGTGGAAAACGATTATGCTTTAAGATATTTATAGTGATATACTGTATAAATATTTACTATATAAATTAAAATTTTATTGTTGCAGAATGAAGCAAGTTATTGACACGTTTTAAGAATATAAAAAATATCAATATATAGGTAATATAAATATATATAGGTAGGTATATGATTTTTTTTAAAAAATATTTTGGTCACGTACCTAGTTATATGTTGTAATTATATTATAATAATTTGTCATTGATGTGGTTTTTTTTCAACTTAGAAAGTATATAATGTTAACGTAGGAACAATAACATTATAGTTGAAAATGTTTGAAAATCGTTATAAATAAGTAAATATGCACGCCATGTTAGACATAAAAAAAGCCGGTCAATAGGGGTTGGAAGCATTTCACTGGTTGGATACTTGGATGTATTAAATTTGAAAGCAATGATGAATCGTTTCTTTCGATAAAATGATTCAAAGTGAAGCTTGGTGTAATATTATTTTTTAATTTATTAAAATTTTCTGTTAATTTCGAGAATAGTAACCTATTGCTAATACTTTACCTACATTTAAGAAAACTACTGACTGTTCTGAGAAATTTAAAATTTGCCTGTTTAAAATACCATCTGCAATAAATTTCCTACGATTTTTATCCGAAATATCTTATTCTAATCCTTTTACACAATATATAAGTATATACAGGATACAGAAAAATGAATCAAAGTTCAAAATGTTCTAAAAATGACTGAAACGTGGTCAATAAGTTTCAAAATTTTCACACATCAATGTAGTGCTATATTACTATAGTATAAATATTTGGTGTGAATTTCAAGTTACTGGCATTATAATTTTCGGTAGTTTTCTTTTACGCTAAAGGTCTTAGGGAACTGCTGAGGAAATCGAAAAATAAAAGATACTAAGATGAATTGTTCAGCAAAAAACTTTTACGTCTTTTACCGTCTTTTAACGTCTTTTAACATATTTTATCTGAAAAGGTATACATGTACATAAAAATAAAAAAAAAGCATCATTGTAAAACCAATACGTTCAGAATATAAAATCATAAATTGAACTATATATTCATACACAGGGCGTCTCACGAAGATCTGACAAATGCACTAACTTTTGTTCTGTTGTATATTTTCAAGTTATTTTTTTGTAATAATTACTAAAACTTTGTGCTACAATTCTTATATTTAAAATTTTTCTTTTTAAACTAAAAATAAAAAAATGAAATTTTTTATTAAAATTGTTTTCTAAATCTAATCAAAGATAGCCATTTTATAAATACATTTGTTGGTGTTTAAAACCATTAATTAGGTTACACCATTATAATAAACAATTATTAAAGTTTGTTAAAATTCAAATTTATATCTTGTTAATCAACATTACAGCGGTATAAAAAACAATAAATACTTAGAAATTGACAATTTCATTCAATTGATAAAAATATTATGATACTAAGAATGATATATTTTCTTGGAAACAATTAACTGTTGCGTTATTTAGTAGGTACCTAGCGGTTATTTATCATTAATGAAAATAAATAAAATTTTAGTAAATTTCAAAAAACTGTATAAAATTGACAATTTAAATAAACATTTCTAACACCAACATTTTTTTAAAATAAAATATTTAAAAAATAATTTACAAAATGGCTATCTTGAATTATATATTTTTAGTTGTAAAAAAAAAAAAAAAATCTAAAATATAATAATTGTAGCACAGAGTTTTAGTAATTATTAAAAAAAAAAACTTAAAAATATACAACAGAACAAAAGTTTTTGCATTTGTTAGATCTTCGTGGGATACTCTGTATATTTATTTATTTGTTTTCATTTTTTGGAGTAAGAACGACAGCTATTTTATTATTGTCATATCAATCTCAATTTAAATGTGGAGAGCATAGTAGTATGTATATGTATAGTAAGACAAGGATAAAAGTTAAACCGAAATTTAATATTTTCTAATTAAATATAATAATAATATATACCAGTTTGTAACAACAAGCTGTATAATAAATAATACTAATATTTGTACTAAAAAATAATATATTTTTTGGAGTTTGAAATAAAAATGTAAATGTTGATAATATTACAGCACATATTACTATATTTTACACGTCTATTTAAAAAATTTTAAATTGCATTTTATCCTAATAAAAAGGACAGCCAGACATTATGTTGCAGCAGTGATGTAATATTATGTCAGACAAAAAAAAAATTATACCTAATAGTTTAAAATGATAACCCAGTTTTGTACTGCGCCAACACTGGATTCGACAAGGTAAACATCTTAAAAAGTTCATCAAAATTATGTTACTCAACCTTCGGCTTTTTTTTAAACTATACAGAGATCAATTTACTCAATAGCTTAAATTTACATGAAATTCAAAATATTTGGAAAATTTTAACATTATATTATTATATACGAAACTTATTTGTCCTATTTATTTAGAATTTATACTTTCTATTACTTTCAATAGGTATGTGTTGTAAATAAATCGAATTAAAAAAATAAAGATTAAAATTAGTTAAAGAATTTAACTACCTATCACATTAGAAGAACATCAATGTGCAATTATATTTATTTTCTATAGATTTTTACTAAAAACACTGAAAAATTAAAAACGGAGTAAACAAGATACGGAAATATATGATGTACTGTAATGTATATAAGGTTACTACCTAGTATATATTGATTGCAGCAGATAGTTTAATGGTTCTGAAATATATGCAACAGAATAATAATAAACTTTCTACATTAAATGGATTTTATTTATTTGTAAAGAAAAAAAAAAATGCATAATATAACCTTTGGAAAAACCATAGTATAGGTACAATATTAACTCCATGACAAGAAATTGACTAGAAAAATGAACAATTCTAATGACTAGGACGGTAGAAGTTGATATGTCACATTTTCGTTATTTTAGAACTATTATTTTATATTATTTTAATAATATAAACGGGACGAGTCCAAAAATAACAAGATAATGTACAAATATAACAGTAACGTCATATTATTATGCTGATATGTTCATGTAAAAAATCTGTATTTTACGATGTGTCAAAAAATGGCATTTTTACATATTATATGTATTCGTTATCACGTCATGTTTATTTGTCAAAAACTGATATTTTGGCATAAGAAATTTAATTTAATTTTCTCAATAGTTTCCGGATTTGGCATATCAACATCTACTATCCTACCATATTATATATATAAATGTAATATATTATATAATTAAATCCATACTTTATGGTTAAGGAAAAAATAATGATGTCACGTATATGGTTGTTATACAGATAGAGTCACTTGTTAAATAGATAAATAATTTTTTTTTTGTCTATTTGTATCTAAAATACGCGATAAATATATATATATATTAAAGTTTTAGACCATGTATAATATTTTTAAGAATGTATATATATATTTATTTTTTATTTTTTTTTTTCTTTACCTATTCTATTACCTATATCATATAATATTTGACTTATTTAAATAGAATTATAATAATAATTATTCATAATATATTGTATTATAATACATAAGTCCTGAGCATTTGCAATGTTTTCACTTTGTTCGATATCAACTAGAACACACTGTAAACCTAAATTCAGGCCTGTGGAAGCCAAATGATTAGAAAAAAAAAGTGTCTGAAATTATTTTTAATGTACTTATATACTCGATGTTTGTATATTTGATCGTATATTTGTATTTAAATAATTTTTCATAAAGTATTTAAATAGCTATTTAAAATAATTATAATATGTATATTTACTTTTAATGAGTATACAAGTATGCAGTTTTAGATTACTAAATCATTCAATCATCGATCGAATTTTCACATCGTTGAATATTATTTACAATTTTTTATTTGAAATGTGTAATAGTCTTGCTTCTGTGCTAATGTAGTAGGCCAGTAGTATTGGTACCTATTTTTGTGTTTTTGGACTAATAAGCCGAATAGGTTATAGTTTACGTAATTTCCGATGACCGATTACTGTTTTGCATAAATTTATGCATTTGTGAGCTTCTTTTCTATACCTATTATATACGACGATATTGTTTATAAATTTATAATCAAGTTTATTTCAAAAAATGTATTAAAAACACAAGAAAAATATTTTTTTTTTTATTTATATATATATAAATACACTATGTAAAACGTTAAATATTTTCCCTCCGTGACCTATTAAAAAGAATAATGCACATGGTATTATGTTTTTTTTTGGCAAAACTCAAATCGAACAGCACTAGAGGTATGGAAAAAAATCTTTCACTTTTAGCAGTTTCGTAACGGTTTAGGGGATAGATTTTGGAATATGGTTTAGGAAGCATTTGGAATTGTTGAGAATTGAAAGTGGTTATATCTCACACACGAAGTTACAGTCAACTATAACACGAATACCTACTATATATATATTATTTCGTATACGTATAATATAATACGAACATAATATATTTGCGTAAATTATTTTAATTTGTATTTACTTTTAAGCATGACATAAACGAAATACCACAAAAAAATCTACGGTACAACATTAAGCTGTAAATACGCTGTAGATACCGGTTTATTGGAATATGTCCACGCTCGTACTCTAGTCTGTACTAACTAGTACCTATTAGGTATACATACTATATTTGCCGTTGTCTAAAATTTTTATTATTACAACATTCAATTTTTATCCGGAATATATATTTATTTCTCGTATATTTTAGAAGAAATGCCGATATTTTAGGATCACGTAATTGAGCTAAAAGTTTAGTTGATTTTTATAATACTAATATAGACGATTATACTGGTCAAATAGATATATAATTTTTTTTTAAATAAAAATTATAATCTCGACAATATTTGTGTACGACGAGCAGGCGCTAATGTGTTCAACACCACAGTATTATTGACCGTACTCGGTGATAATAAGTAATTTTGTTTATCATTTCCTATTATAGGTACTCTCGTATATTATATTTCTTCAAGAAGAATAATGTCCCCACTGAACGCGGGGGACCTAGATATAAACGTTTTATAAAATGTTTTATATTATCATCGACGTTATTATAAGAATTTCTTTTTTGAGAATAGGTATGTATGTAGGTATAGGCGCCTAATTCATTTCTCGTGTAACATTTATGAAAAATTCTACGCTCATATAGTTAAAATATATATTAACATTTAAAGTATAATATTATTCTCGTCAAATAGTAATATATATGGCTCAGATTTGAATGCGAAACGATTTCCGTTATTTATTTATTTATTATTTTTTTTTAACTCTTTTTGGTCTAGACTTACCTAACCTTACGCGTCAGAGAATTAAAAAAATTGAACTTTTATTATGAATGTATTTTTCTATTTTATACTATTATACGCATAATTTTTAATAGGTATATATATTATTATACTAACGTTGATAAATAATAATGATATAACAAAATTCTGTAGCTAAATAGATTCTATGATGATTTACTCATTATTATATGATTTATGATTCCTGAGAAAGATTAAGTAAAAAATGTTTAAACTCTGATTTATTAATATAATTAGTTGGGTAGGTACTTATATTTAAAAAAAAAAAAAAATATGTAAATAATTTATTCAAATATTTAAATTGTATGTGTGTAGTAATAAATTTCCTGGAAATTTTTATGTGTCGAATTTTCAATTTCGTCATGATAGGTATTTTTGTAATTTACTGAAAAAATAATAGTCACAGTTAATTTTTAATAAAAAGCACCATATTACGTCAAAGTAATTAAGAATCTGACCCATCAAAATATTTAATAATTTAAAATTACTGTTTTACAATTAAATATAATTTAAAAAAGAAACAAGACTCTAAAATGTTTAGAAGAAATGATACCAATAATGAAATCCTTGTAGAACACATTGTATATAGATAGTAATATAGTATAATAATACATACCTACATTAGGACTTTGGTAGTAATCACAGGTCAGTGGCGTACACAGGAATTTTCTATGAGGGGAGGGATGAATATGTTAATATATTCTGTGATACCGTTATCATCAAAAGAAAATATAATCGATAAAAAATATTTTCATTACAAAAACACTATAAAAGCAAAAAATTCTAAAAAAAAAAGGTCAAGGGGGTGACCTATCCCCTATATACCCCCTCCCCGTGTACGTCACTGTCACAGATAATATACTAATATAGAAAATTTCACATATCTATATGTACATAAATTATTATGTATTCATAAACATTACGTTTTTCGAAAAATCATTTACATTTTCTATTTCTAAAGTTCATCGTGACTGCAGGTGTTATTTGAAAGTATAGTACATACACAGATGGTCGATTTTTTCTTATTAAAACACTGCAATTAATAAAATGAATATTTGATCGATGACACCGGCCGGAATCGCCTTATTGTTGTTATAAATTATTAGAGTACATATTATTATACTTACGCGTTTCGTAAAGTAATCGAGTTTGGAAATTTTTCGGATACATTTAAGTCATAATAGGTACCTATTGTGATGATAAATGAATATAATTTAACTGGTTTGTAAATAATATGATGTATACTTTTGTAGCTCAATAACAATATATTATGTACGCTGCTACAACCGGTTCTTTCGAACAATCGGGCATATACTATAACAAATGACGGATTAAAGTTTGTAAAAAAAAGAAAAACACATTTATCAATGAATATCTGCACGGTGTCTACCCGTACAAAAATATCGATAATAAAAACGGTTCAACGTATCGCGTGAAAATCGGGTTATTTTCTAGTTAGGTACGAATAATAAGACGTGTGTACGGTTTCCCGCGTTGAATTGAGAAAAGCAAAATATCGAATCGGAAATGAAATAGTGGCGTATTTTTTTTTTTTTTTTTTTATATATATATTATTATCCAGATAATAATACGGAATAATTTATTACGCGGCAATTAAAGTAAAACAGCGGACGCATCCAGCACTTTTCGTGAATTCGTGTACCCAATAAAATAGCCGTAACGATGGGAAAAGGTGAACCGGACACGACTATATTATTATAATATAGATTTAATCGTTTTACGATATTATATAATTGTGTATATATGTCATTAGGAGGTAAAACACGATTTTCCATAATATACGATCGATTATCGTCATACGTATATATTATATATATGGTCTAATAAAAATGTACAATGTTAGTGAACGGATTTTTCTAATTTTTCCGAAATACGTTTTCACCACGACTCACCGAAACATGGATTACACACGTTACGAGTTATGAGTTTACTTCTTTCCGAAAAATATGTTTTTTAGGCTTATCTCTAGACAGACGTTAGATATTCATTTTTATATTGTATATATATATGCCCACAACCCATATAACATTGAATTAATTATTTACATGTTTCACTTATTGTAAACTATTGACATTATTAGCCACTTTTATATTAACATATTTAATTTATTTAACTAATAATAACAAAAAAAAACCGGGCAATTCGACATAGAATTTAATACGTAAAATATATTAAACGTTTATTATATACGTCCGCGACTCTCTTCGTTTTTTTTTTTTTCTGGATATTTTTATTAAATTATCTACTTCTCGGTTTCTAAACGCATTGATAATAGTCAATAATCTAAGAATATAAAACAAAACAAATAATATCCATGTACCTAAAATTACCCAATCGACCAATTACTATGGTGCTCGTCACTTTATTACAACAGGACTATTATAAAATCGATAATATCTATTTTCCTATTTTAACTATACGCGGTACTAGTAACTACTATACACGGAGAGACCGGACGGACACGGTGGCGGTATTGGGTGTTTAAATTTATATTTAGAAACCTAAAAGATGTTACACGTGGTGAAAATGAATCTAGGTGGGTATCTGTGTATGTTATTTTGCGATTTGATAGACGTGTACAAAAAAATTAATTTTAAATATTTTTAATACGTATTACTACACAGTTAATCAATTTCCAAAACGGTGAATATTTTACTTTTAAGTTCCACAACCGTTTCGGGTTTATAGCTTAATGTAATAATACTGTGTACAGCCACCAATGATGTACATAATTGTTGCAAGGGAAGACGCAAAGGTCCTAAACGGGATATAGGGGGTGGACATTTATCGGTAATAAGCAAAAAAAGTCATAATCAATTTTTTTTTTTTTCGAAAATAAAAATAAAACGGTTTTACTCCATTTTTTTTTTTTGTGAACGTGGGGGGGGGAGGAGCAATTGTCCCCCTCCTGCAGAGTTCCCTCGGTAACTGACTACCTTTGAAGTATTGTATTATAAGCCATTTACGTGTTATAAATTATAATATTCTTAAGTATTAATAGTAATATCGATATATATATATATCATTATACTATTATTATCATCATATACATTATACCTACATAATATTTACTGATAAATTAAAAATCATTATATTTACCGGATAAACGTCATTATGCTAGAGCAAGGACCAATTATGCATGTACATAATGATTTTTTTTCGATCAGTCGTATAGTAGTTGTTATTATGTATTCTTTGTATGACACAGGTAATAATATATTATTCGTACAACTACGCTTTTAATAAAATAATTTAACCAAAATTTCTGAATATTTGGACATTTCGGTGTATGTTTTGATAGCATTTGCCCGTTGTATACCCTATCGTTTTCGTTGTGTCTCGCACGTAACTAGCGTGTGATTTTTTTTTTTCAATATATTAAGAAGGAACACAATTACAAAATACCAATATACGATTTATATTTTTTCTCACATTTTTGCATACAATAGTGTATGTCGTCACGTGCGTGTGTGACCTACTGGTCTGTTTTCGCATCTTAAAAAAAACAATAATAATAATAATAATAATAATAAAAATCATTATCGTTTATTCATCGATCATGCTATAAATCGATTATTATTATGTATGTATACGTGTAATATATATAGGTAAGTGCACATATATATATATATTGTGGTGTATGGATAATAATAATAATAATAATAACGATAGAATTAAAATAAGGCCGATGACGGTGTTATGGGAATAGAAATAGAAATATTGGCGATCAAATTTTCAAATATAGATACCTAAATAATTTTTGTTGGCCGATCATTAAATAATTGGAAAAAAAAAAAAATTCGTTATCGATTGTATAAATCCGTGATAAATTGACGTGTACAGCGATTATTAATAACGTAATAATACAACGCGGTGGCGATGGCGTGTCGAACTACAGTTTTTCACGCAATGATTTATCTCGGACACCGGCCCGTGTCTAATATTATAATATATACCTGCGCTATACATCCGGACACGTAAAATCCACTGTAAAATTTGTCGTAATACATATCATAGCTGTGTGGTAGGCATTTAAACGTTTATTCGTTAGTTTTTCTGACATTTTAAATATTTTTAGCTGCACTCGGCACCGTACATATGTCATTTTTTTTTTTTTCATTACATTGATTGACAAGTTTTATCGCGTTTATGTACGCATATATGTACACAACTGCGATTTTACGGAAATTGCGTTACCCATTTAATATTTCACGTGTTCTTAAATTTTCAACGTTTAGTTCTAGAAGATTTTACTACGTTTTTTTTTTTTCCACAGCCTAACATGGTATAACTATAACACGTTCAATACTCTATATTATGTATATAATACGTATAATATATGATCATTTATGTATATATATATGATGTACGCAAGATTTATTTTGTTTCGGTGCTTAAAATAATATTAAAAATAGATCTGCATGTATCCGAATACGTCATAAAAATCGTATCGTTTTCTCTATACGACTCGAGTCTAAAGAACATACGTTTAATACTTATTACATAATGTATAATATATTCATTTCGACCTCAAAGTCCGTGTTAAAAAACACGATTTTTTAAAATGATTTAAAACCCTTTTTGTCGGTCCCGAAATATAATATTACGTAAACGCGTACATACCGCCTCTGCCGCCGTCGATCTCGGTGATGCTTGCGCAGCTGCTGAACCGGTGGTGATGGCCGTCGTGACCGCCGCGGCTGCAACCGGAACTGCTGTCGGAATGGCTGAACCGGCAGCCCGTTAGGTAGTAGAACGGATCGTCGTCCGAGTCGGTGTAACTGTCGCCAGCCGCCGAACCGCTGTCGTCCGTGTCGTCCTCGTCCATGCCCCGGTACTGATCGTTGTCCGGCGGCTGAGGCGAGGCCGAGTACGACGAGGACACCGGACTGGACGGCCGCCGGCTGTCATCGTCGCCGGACGACGGCCGACGAGTGGCGTCTCCCGCAGCAGCGGCGGCCGGCTGCGGCGGAGACGACGACGACGACGACGACGACGACGACGACGACGGTATCGACCCGATGGCGGAGCGGCGGTAGTGCTGCGGGTGGTGATGGTGATGGTGATGGTGATGGTGATGGTGAGCGGGCCGCGGTGACGGTGGCGGCGATCCCTCCTGCGACTGGAACAGCTCGTCCAGGATGCCCACGCTGCGCGCCACCGGCTCGTGCAGGTTGACCGCCACCAGTTGCCCGCACTTGTACAAGAACAGAAACCAGATGTCCGGCTGGGCCGTCAGACACCGTACCACGTACCGGCCCAGTTTCAAAACGGCCGATGAACGTTTCGTCGCCGGCTGCATGTCATCCGGCACCGCGCACCACAACAGCGCGATTGAACGCGTGCCACCGAGACGACGAGGCCTGCCGCCACGACCGTTGCGATTTCTCAAGGTAGACCACCGCCGCGGCGGCAATAGGTGTATAATACGCGTGTTCTCTCCTACCCGTCGGAGACCAGCGTCGATGATAACATAATAATATAATGCATACAAATACGCGTGTTTTGAACTGGCGGCCGGTTGTCGGTTGGGCAATCCTACCGGTTCTCTCTTGTTGTGGTTCCATTATTATTATTATTATTATTATTATTATTGTACGCGCGCTGGGTACGTTCCATACCGCCGTCCACACACTCTTCGTTTCGCGCCCACGTAAATTCCCCCCCCCCCCGGGGGCCAATGTGCCCGGTCTTCGTTTTCCCGCCATCACCGCCGCCGACTATACGGTTATACCGCGGGAGAACCTTGTCTTCCATTATTGCTGCATGCGGGCCAGCCGTAACTGTATCGCGCGCGCGCGCGCAGCACATACGTAGCCGTGTCGTTACCCCGTGTCGACGTGATCACATTTTTTCGATTTCTTTACACTTTTTTTTTACCTTTCTTCATTTTTTTTTAAAAATTTTTTTAAAATTTTTCATAAATTCTATTCGTTTACCTATACCCGGTGTCGCACATTCCACGCGTGGTATATATAGACGTACACGGATAGTGCAGTTCTGTGCGTAGATTTTCAATTCGCAAATAATTTTTTCGGTCTATTTTTTTTTTTTCTATGTTAATCGATTATGTATTTTTTTTAATAAATTTAAATTACTGTATTTAGTACCTATCCACCATAGCCACTCGTATATTATATATTGTTAATTCCGTACGTGTTCAGAAAAAACGATTCAAATTTTTATCTCGACGATTTTTACGTTTAGATTTTGAGCGTAGCGAGGAACCTGTTGATTTTACAATAATGTTTATTTATCTTTTCTTTTTTTTTTTTTTCTGTTAACAAATTTTCGACCAGAAGGAGCAAAAAGGAAGAGTTTTGCCGTTGGTCGATGTCGATAGAAAATCGGCCCTATAGTTAGTACCTATACCCTGTATACATAGCGTTTCTCCAGTAGTTTTCTTGGAGAAGAAGAAAAACTTTATATACACACACATTATACAGTGTGTAAGCCATTACATACATACATACTGTACGGTGTGTATACTGACTACTGGTGAAGAACGATTTCTGAGTTATTGCAGTTTAACAAAGTGTTTATCTGGTTAGAATGGAATGTTTGATAATGGGTATATATTATATATACTCAAGTATCTAATAATTTATAATATATAATATGGTGGTGACATAATACAATTTTCGACTGTAATATTTATGTATAGGCATATCACACCGAGTTCCATTCAGAATTGTTTTTATCGAAAGAAATGATTTATCATTGCTTTCGAATTCCACCACCAGTATCGCATCCAACAAGCGAAGTGCTTCTCTGCCCGCTACTGAAGGGGCTTTTTTTTTTCTTTTTTTTTTTTTTAGTTTTGAGACAAAACCTATAATAATTTAAAAGCGAAGAATATTATAACAATTTATCATTTACCGACGTTTAAAGTTTATAATATGAGCTATAGTTAATGAATAAGTAATATTAACTAGTCCGATTAGTCGAGTTAAAATTTATCCACAGTACATTCAGTTAAAAACGAGTAGACAGTAACGATACAATTAATTTAACACTAGTATCATATATTATAGTAGGTAGTTTAAATGTATAATGGAAAAAAGGCAACTTAAACGAGTTAAAAATGTTGAATTATTCGATTTTATGAATAACTGCGTTATTTAACAAAGTGTAATAATTTTGCTCATATTTTAATTAAGCCATCGAATACGGTCTTTGGTTAAAATAACCCTTAATCAATTGAGTACACGCACACACACACACACACACACACACACACACACACATATATATAAAATATATATTTACATTTTTCGATCGAAATATAACCAACTCGTAAAAAACGTTTCGTGTAAATTTTCTGAAATATGAGTTTAATCATCCAACCGAATGATTATGAAAATGAACTGCGATGAATCAAGTTCATAAATTTAAACCAGTTATGAGCAATAGTTAATTAATAGCAGAATGAACTGTCGAGGCTATTTATTAAGGGGCAAAATTCAGGCAATCTCACATATAGAACGACGTTTTCATCGTTGTGTAATTAGTGAATGGTTGTTGCGGTGTGAGTGCGTTCCACTACACTAACAGGCCGCATCGTAACACACGTACACAAACCGGCTTGCACACAAGTCAACAAACACGGCACGGAAAAAAAAAAAAAAACGGAATTCACACAAATGAATAAAAAATCATCACAGGAAAAACGACCCATGTCCTGTACAGAACAGTCGGATTTCGTTCATTCATTTTGAGAGCGGAAAAAGTTTTCCAGGTCGCACCGGACCCCGATTTTCATTTGATTTTTAAATAATGCCAGAAAACTGTATTTAAATATAATAATAATAATAATAATAATAAAAAAAAATTCCTCGGACGTTTATTATATATGTTCTGCAAATTTTAATTTCGAAAATTTACGTTTAACGCGACCCGCAGTAATATATCACCAAATTTTAATTTAATTTAAAAATCATTAAATTATCATTTCAAGACGTTTGTTGGTATGAACCGGGATCTGTGTTTATATTCTCGGTATAATATTAATTTTTAAATAATTTTAATGTCTGCTAGGTTTTTATTTTTAACACATATTTCAACTAAAATTTATCGTACGTACCTATATAGTCACTCTCGGGTTTTAAATGGGTACATTTCATTGTACACGTTTTTTAGAACATTACCTATCTTCTTGGAAATCAATGATTTTTTGATTTTCCGGGTTGCATTTAAAAACACCTTTTACTTCATTCAGCCATTCACACTGGCGGACTGAACAGTATATAGCTACTGTTTTTGAATATTTTTTAAATCAGTAATGCGCCTTTTGGCTGACCCCAAATAATTGCGAGAGAAGGCGAAGAAGAAATAAAGCGCCTTTAAAATTCAGTTTTAATATTTGTCATAAAATTGGTAAAATTTGTGACTGTAAAGCTCGTTTATTTCATTACCTACAAACTTTTTTCAAGTTGGAAAAATGTAAACGTTCATTACGTTTAAAATAATTCTAGTTTTCATAAAAACAATCGACCTCCGACACCAAGTGACAAATAAGTTTTTGGTATTCCTGAAGTTCAAAAAATCGATGTGTTGAAACATATCTGCTAAAAATACATGGTTGCTATTTTTCTTTTCACTGAGAAATTTTGAATGATCTTTGGAAGCCGAATGTGTACTTTGAAGAAGGAAAAGTTCAATTTCATTCAAGAAATCAATAAACCTTTAATGAACATTTCCTTTGTTCAGCCATCTCAAATTATTATGGAGTAATAAATTGTCAAGCTGCGCATCAATTTATTGAAGAAATTACTTACATTTTCTGTGCTTTAATGAAGATTTGGCACGTTTGAAATTAACAGTTAACATGATTGTCTTCATAGTTTGATCCACTCAATTATCCAGTTCGTAGCAGAAGATGCTTTGATGAATGATGCAATGGTACGGTAAACGATCCGAGTTACACTTAGGGTCATTTTTTAATCTTTGAACAAAACCTTGATGAGCACCAACCATAGCCGGTACACTGTTTGTTGTAACAGATATGATTTGTTTAAATTTCAATTTTTCCGTTTCAAAATAAGTCGTTATAGCATTGTAAAAATCGTTATCTTTGGTAGTCCTCAACAACGGTAAAAATTTAATGAACACAGGTCTTGTTAAGGTACCGCACATAAATCATACACTGATTGAAATTGTTTCTTATAGTTGGTATACTTTTATTTACTTTTTTTTAATTTTTCCAGTGGTTTCCTAATGTTTAGAGTAAACGTAAATACTAACTGTTATAATCTAAATATTTCACAAATGTAGAGAAAATAACTTTTTAATTATGGAAATAATATTTTATCGTTTTCGATCTCTTATACGTTCGAAAATACGATATCATCGTCACTCCAAACAATTTTTTTTTTATTGAAATACTCGCATTAGCTATTCTTGATTGTACTAACTTATAAATATCGTAGAAATACGAAATAAAAAACAAACGATGGATAGTAAAATTGTATAATATCTTTTTTATTCTTTTAGATTTATAGTTATTAAAAAAAAAAAAAACTACATTTTTAACAAATTCATAAAACTACGCGTTTAAATGTAATTAGAGAAAAATTGCTACGCAGAACATGGGAATAATATTATCTATAATTTGTTTTTAATTAACTGTTCTATGATATTTTCACCCATACTTACAGGATCATTTATAAATAAATATTAAAATACATTTAAACATTTTTCAATATTATTCGATAATCAATTTCACGTATAGAAATTCGACACGCATGACGACGTTAAAATTTGATTAAATCTATTTATCGTAATATACCTATATGACACGAGCCTATACGCTGGACCACTTTATTTACGCAGGTATACAAAAACGATTTTTATTCCTTCATGAAAACATTTTTTTATTTTTCATTTTGCATATTATATATGCGATTTGTTGTCAGGTAACAATAGATTATATGTGGTATGAAGAATCCCTATACTTTAAAAAAATAACTATAATAAATAAATACATATATATATATATATATATACAAACTGATAGTATTTACATAAAAAAGTATTCGAAATACTTTTGAATGTTTATAAAAAAAAAGTATTGTACGATTACCTAAATAGTATTTATTTTTTATTCAATTATTATTGTTTAGTATTTTCAATGTTTAAATCAAATCAATTTTAATTTAATGATACACATCATGTCCAAATATTTTTATTTAAATATTTTATAAGTCTCACTATGATAGCAACATATTTGAGAATGGTAAATTACGTAATATGAGTAATATTATTATATAATATAATAATAGTAATAAATTACGTTATATTATTAAGATTTGTTATACCTACCAGATTTTTTTTAGCATTCGCCTAAATTCTATGCTGATAGTATTTGGAGATAATGGTCTGTTCCCATAAAACGAATAACATAAACTTTCAAAATTTTTTAAATCAATTAATATTATTACATTTAAACTGTTGTACTTTTTATTGGACACTTTTTTGTAATTTATTGATCATTGCGTCGGAGTGCTCTCTAATAATTTATCGATAGACATTCGATTTTCATGGATAAAGTTCTTATAAGTTATTATTTTTAATATCTAATGGTAAGTGATAAATAGTGTTTGTAAGCATGGAATTACATGTAATTGTAATTTAAGCTGTGTTGTAAGATATTCCATCATAAAGTATCTCTAAAAATTAAGTAAACCGTTTTTGAACGAGCTTTCGAACTTTAGCTAGTTGAAAATGAAGTGCAAAACATAACCTTGTGCTAAAAATACTTATATAAATTATTTCAAAAATATTTTAGCATGACGATTTTTCGACGTCTTGGACGGATTTTCAGCCGGGAGTATCATTAATATTTTTAATATTATTAATAATTTTATTAATATTAAGTTAATTAAAACACAAATTTATAATAAAAGATTATTTGTTACACTTAAAACAATAAAATAATGAATTATGTGATATAAATATGAGCTCGGTAAAATTAAAAGAGGTTCTGAATGGTCGGCGTTCTCAACCCAACTGCCCGATGCCCGTGGCCATAGGGGAACCTATCCGACCAACAACCGAGGGTGGGATCCGCTAGATAAGCGGATTTCAGCTATTCGTTCCCGTGGTCACGTACACCAGTGTGTAATGTGTATACATACTAAATTTGCTAACTAGACGGCTTAATTAATATAACATAAAGAAAAAAAATATATATATATTATATATATCCATATATACTGTACATATTTACAATATTATAATAAGCCACTGTACACAACAATGATCGTTTGGATGGAAAATGAAAAATAGTCTTGAAAAAAACTTTCTGGTATTAAAATCGACATGATACGAGTATTTTAACATGTTTTATCGAGAGAAAATATGTTTTTTTTTTTTTTTATATAGTTTTCTAATTTTAAATATATATAAGTTTCTGTTAATTTTTGAAACAAAACTTTTAATATTTGTTTTAAATATTTCTTAAAAATAACAGAATTAACGGGTTAATCTAACCAAAAAAATATATTTATTATTTGTACGTAAAAATGTATCCATTGGTTCGTTGGACAGTGCATTGTTTTGCAAGGTTTTGATCCTATTGTGGGATTTTAGATTAGTTTTTATTCGAATTTTTAATTAACTCCGAGTGTTTATTCGATGCGCGAAATTCAATTCGTTCGATTTGTATTGGGAATAATGTATATGCAGCGGCGTAAAAAGAAAAACATTTTTTTTTTTTTTTGGGGGGGGGGTGATTTAATACATGAGCAATAATACAATTTACAATTCAATAATATAGTCTATTGGTTGCGGACGATAACAATTTGTATTCGTGATATTTGTTTATAGTGTAATCACCGGTGTTGGGTAAGTTACTTTTAAAAAGTAACTCTAAGTTACATTACTAGTTACAAAATTAAAAGGTAACTAGATTACTTTTCCGTTACCTAAATACAAGAGTAATAGCGTTACATTACTTTTTAAATTTAAAAGTAACTAGTTACAATGACGTTACTTTCAACATTTTTAAATAAGTATGTAAAAATGAAAATAATAAAATAAAATGTCAAAAATATCTTTATTTTTTTCTGATAGTCGTCAGTCGAATATTATAAAATTCAATACCATGCCTACTCTATTTTATTATACATATAAAATCATAGAATCGTTAAAATATATACTTTTCACAGATATGACGGGTCATCGGCAATTTTGGACAAATTTATTAGAATAAATTGTATTTTTTATTTATAAATATGTAACGCGTTATTCTACAAAGTTACTTACTTATAATTAATTAACGTAGTTACTTTTACGTTACTACAAAAATTAAATAACGAAGTTACTATGACGTTACTCGAAAAAGTAACTACGTTACCGTAACGAGTAACGTCCGTTACGTTACTATCCAACACTGGTAATCACTGATTTAAATCAGTGCATCAGGCTGTTATTTTGAGCGAATGATGGTTCTTTGCGGTGCATAAAAACCACATTCGCACGTGAACGAATCATAATAAATCGTAATAATATTTTACTTATTCAATAACCATCGCAACCAACAAGCGCCGACGATCTACGATAAAATAAACGACAATCAAAAATCATAATACGAACGCTTGTAAAATCCCAGAAAATAATTGTGTAGACCGTAAAATTCCGGAGTATAAATTTTCGGACTGATAATGTCACGGACCATAATTATGCGAAATGTTTAAAACCGTAAAATTCCGGAATCTAAATGTGTACCGGCTGCAAAGTCGCGAACTGTAATCTCCCGGAAAGGAAAATATATTCATTAAACTATAAAAATCCGGAATTTTTATAAAGATATTAGCGTCGTCAAGTAAAGTATTTTCTTACCGGAAGCGAAATGGTAATTGAAGCACGGTATGCTGACAAACAGATTCCGGGTCAAGGTGCCTTTACACTACTTCACGTCGTGTTAAAAATCCAGCTTTTTGATTGGCCGATCACGTTGGTTACATTTATAATCGTTCGTGTTACCAAATGTTACCGTAGAGTTGACATTTTTTCAACTTTGCCGTCGTGCGGTTACAATGGTACCTATACTGTTATCACTGAATCGTGGTCCGAGCACAGAAAATATTCTGTGGTCCGAGTGTATTAATATTATCATTCCCATTGCTCCTCCACCTTAAATTCTATACTCGACTATTATATTTACTTTTTCTATGTCGACTACTCGAGTCTATATGTAATATATTATAATATCATTGTGTAATATATAAAACAATTGAAAAATGACTTGATTTGTTCAGGTATGTTTTGCCTTGCCTACAACATGAGTTTTTATTTTTTCGCCAACTATTATCATTATCAACATACAGTACTGATATGATACCTAGTATGAAAGGTTACGTGGTTACATTCACTATAAATCTATAGATACCATTCTATCACAGATAACATGAAAACAGATTGTGCACTCAGCGGTAAACAAAAAACTAGCCAGCTCGTGCTGATAATGAGCTCGCCAAAAACAGTGTGACTATGTCAACGGAACAAAATTATTTAATGTGTCATATAATATGTGGTAACACTGATATCGATATGCAATATTATCAATGTACCGTCAGATCAAAATAACAACAAAGATAACATTTTATCTGTGATAATAATTTTCAATTAAATAACAAACTCATGTCTGAGAGACTGTACTTACTAACTACTTACATATAATATGTACAATATTTGTGTTTGTCAATATAATATGTTGTATTTTATGTTATCTGTGGTGATATGAACTAAAAGTTTTACCTAACTAAATCCAATAGTTTTGCGTTGATATCTGTGGTCACACTGATTTTGGCGATCCAATTAGAAGACCGTATTAATTTTTTACATTGGTTCTATAGGGAATGCACAATCTGTTTTCATGTTATCTGTGATTCTACCAAGATCACGTGATGAAAAAAAAAACAGTGAATTTATGAACGACACGATGGAGTGTAATGGCACCTTCATGTAGGACCCGATAACCATTTTGATAAGAATCGTTACCAGGTTAATAGCATTTTTAATAATAAGGATAAATGATAAGGCGTGAGCGAGACTTTTCGATCAAGATAAGACAATTGGATCCCGAGACGAGTAGATCCATGTTGTTACCAGAAGTGTGGTTGTGATCTAGATGACCCGAGTTCTATTTGTTCATTCTGAATTTAGCTTATAATTTATACCCCTAGAATCGCTATAGTATCATTGTTTCAAATTCCGGATTTTTACGGTCCGCGATTTTACATTCTACACATATTTATTTCCCGGGATATTACGTTCCGTGAGAATACGTTTCTGTATTTCTAAATTCCGCCATTTTACGGTCCGTACAATAATTATTATAAAAAATGACACGGACAGTAATAACATTACTGTCCATGTCATTTTTTTTTTCGGGATTTTTACTTTCCGTATGATTACTGTTTTTCTCCGGAATTTCACTTTCCGTATAATTATTTTCCGGGACTTTTTGGTGCACCAAATTACCTATAAAATTTGGCTTTTACGACCCTTTTGATTGGGCCGTTTAAATCGAGGAGTCACAACGGTGTGTTTTAGCGTATAAAAATGTTCTTAGTTTTATTAAGCGCAACACAAAATTATTTTCCACAATTCATCACCTGCTCCGTTTACTTTTTTACTTCTCTCTTGTCCGGTCCATTCTCGAATTCGGCTTAGGAGTTTGGCACCCATACCATGTTAAGGATTAAATAATAGGTTAAAATGTGTGCAACTTAGGTTTTGGTCCTTCGCTGCGTTTACACTCAAATGTATTGTTATTGTCTATAATTATATCGTTTTGTGATTTTTTTTGTTAGAAATTCTTTTTCTCGCGTCGACCATCAACAGAGAAAACATGGCAACTTCTATCCTCGAGGTTTCGCGATATGCTTCAAATTTATTAGCTCGACTCTCGTTTTGCCATTATTACACAAAATCATGTACAGTTTTAAGTACGTCCTTTATCCTTCTAGTCTGTTCGTAGAATGAACTTGTAGTTTAGTCTTTATTGGCCGTTTATTCGAACCACGTCAATTTAGTTCGGCAATTGGAAATATTGTGAAAAATTATTGTAAAAATAATTTATTGGGAACAATTTAATAACGTTTTTTAAAAAATATTTATGGAGTGTCTGTCTATTCACTATAGTATAATCTCGAATAGATTTTCTATTATAACATTCCAATTTTCGTTTTTGTTTGTAATTGCGTTTTTGAGTTTAAAGAACTTTAGTGAAAACATGTTTGGATTGCTTTTGAATAATGTCTTATTTAATTTAAATTTGGAATATTGGTAATTCATTATATATTGTATGGAATGTATATGCGTTATACATCAATGGACGTTATAGTGTGTGAGTGCTGTAAGTACTTAAAATTCTTTAGTGGAAACTCCTAAAAGAGAAATATTTTTTCAAGTAATTCTGGTAGTTCGATTTACATTATAATTTGTATTCATTAAACGTTTTTACTGGGTTATATAGAAAAATTATGTAACGTTTTACGACTTAATAAATATATAATTGAACAAATACCTAGTTTATTGTTTTTTAAAAATAATTTTGATTTTAATGCTTTATAAATTGAAAAAACAAAAAATATTTTACTACATATCCTAGAAAAGACGATATTATAATATTATTCAAAACAGTAATAGGACATCGGGATGTACGTAAACTAATCTTCCACTTAATGGTCTAAAACCACAACAATTATGGGGTGTAATAGTTAATATTAGTAATAGATAATGCACGACATATTAATTTATTTTCGATATTACCTATTTAAATTAAATTTTTAAAAATATTTTGGGCAAAACGCGACCTATAAAAGTCGTCTATACGGGCTTTTTACACAATTGGACAATTCATTAATATTGATTGGGTTTCAGCTAAACCAAAACTAGTTTCCAACATTGTATACCTATTGATAATTTATAGCAGGAATAAATTATAATACTGATGTAGTTAACATTAAATATTTTTCTCTATTCTATATTCCTTATCTACTAATGTATACCTATCTGGATTAAACAAAGTTCAGTTTTACTTATTATCCTGGTGCAGATTTAATGTTATTATTATTTGTAACAAAAATCGAGTACAATTCGCACATAATTTCCTCAAAATATAATATATTATATATGTAATTAGGTTTGGATACTGTGAAATTAATTTAAAAATTACCTGAAAAAATATATTATTTTTAATTAAAAAAAAATGCATAGGAATAGGAGTTTTAAATTTGTTATATATTTTTTGATTTTTGTGGCCAGGTTTTTGTACTTAAGAATATTTGAAAAAAATTGATTTAAAGCAATTATAACAAGTAATAATATTTTTACAAGAGAATGTTAAAAAATGTCTATTATTTTCCTCAACCATTTTTATTAGTTTTTTTTTAGAAAATAGAAACTTTTATTTTGTACTTCGCATTTTTAATGCAGAATATTTTTTTGAAAATGTTTTTTTACAAAATATATTTAGCAAACTGATTTTTATTTATTAGAATTTTAACATTTAATTGTTCTGCAGATTGATTCAATATTCGATATTTATATGTACCTATATTCAAAATTCTAAATTAAATGTATAATATATACATAGGCATTTATGACTGATCAATTTAGTGTATTTTTGTAAAAAAAAAAAAAATAAAATATTTTAGGAGATAGTACCATTTTATTTGTCATAATATTCCAAATTACGTTTTTCACAAAGGTCAATATTAAAATTACATTTTTTTCTCAAGAATGTTCAACAATGTAAATTTTAATATGTATAAATAAAAACGTAGTCGTAATTTAATTATTGGCATAATGGAATTTTTAATTAGTAGGTATAAATTTTAATTAAAAATAATTACTCATAATTACAAAAATTATGACCGAATTATAATGGAGTACCTATGACATTTAATATGAATATATTATATATATTGTATATAAATGTAAATATAAATTAATACATATGTATATTTTACATAATCACATACAATACGATCATATCGTGGGCAATAATAATTTTTCGTTTGAATTTTATTTCGTTAACACCGTGTGTTATTTATTAGATTTCTATAGTTTACGTATTACGTTATATTTTGTAGTATTTAAAATCGTTTTTTTCGTGTGTTAATTCATAACTGGTTATAGCGTTTAAGTATATATAATATATATATATAAAAAAAAAAAAAAAAAAAAAAAATTGGGTCAACCATTACATTATCATTCTGTTAAGCCGACCGGTCTATTCACCTATAGGTATAGGCCAATGGATCTGCACCGAAATAGTGAAACTGCAGATGCTTCGAAAAACCTACTACTAAACTGTCTGTATGAAAAAAAAAAAAAAGAAAAAAAAAACCGTCTACTTACAAAGTATACATTTCGTACGATATCATTGTTATTATTATTATTATTATTATTATTATTATTATTTTTCGGTATATTATCAAGGTGAACTGAATACAATTATACAATCGAGTAATAATTATGCTGTCGGTGACACGTATTTTTCACTCTGATTTACATAATATAATAATTTATACTGTACTTGGACTTAAGCCGCGCGGGGTTTTATCGCGTCCGTCCGTCCATCGCGGCCTCAAAGCCAAGGAAGCGCAAAAACGTAGTATTTCGAACGATAAAAAATGTTTCCAGTAAAATTGTCAGGATCAATGAAGAAAACGCAGAGATCCTCACGAATTTTTCGTATTTTGCGGTTACAGTGTATTATTATTGTATTATCATTATATAATATATGTACATAATACTTATATATTATTTTTTTTTTTGTTTTTTCGCAAGACGAAACCACATAATTATTGATATTATTTCAAGTTTTGTTAGATATAATAATAATAATAGGTACTTATTATATTTGTTTGGTATACTCTGTATAAAACAATTTTCACTTTGGTTCTTCCAATAAGATGTATATATGTTGATTTATTACCAATTAGATAATGACATTTTTTTCAAATATGATAAAAAAAAAAAAAGTTAAAATTTGTTTAGTTCGGACTTCATTTTTAGAAAAGACAAAAATATTTTGTTCAAATAAAACAAAAGCCGGTCAGTAGGGGTGGAAGCACTGTTGAAGCTTGTTGGGATACTGGTGTTTTGGATATATTGAAATTGTAAGTAATTATGAAATTACTTATTTTAATAAAATCAGTCCGAGTGAAGTTTCGGCTTATATAACATGAGCATTACCATTAATTATATATTATATACGTATAATCAATGGTATTTCTGTCGTCGGTAATTAATTCTTTTAGGACGAACAAACTTCAAAATTAAAAAAAATAATTTTTTTACGTTCATTTTGTAGGTACATATAAACGTTTTTAATGAAAATGTCTATAGTCACATTTTTTCCCGATATTCAAACACATTTTCATAAAATAATAATACCTACATATTCTCGAAAAATTTAAAAAACTTTTAAAAAATTTGAGATTTTTTGAATGTAGTTAGAATGATGTACATACTTTTAACATTGTATAAAAGTTTTAAGTCTTAAAATTCTTATGATGAAAAAACTTCAATATTTAAAATTGTTATAATTAGTTCAAAATTGGTAAAAAATGTCGTAAAATTTAAAATGTTAATATAAAATATTGTATTAAATAAATTTTATGTGAAAATTTCAAGACTTTAAGATTATTAGTTACGGAATTACAATCGAAAACCCATATTAAATTTTAATAAAACCGCGCTTTTACTGTTTACTTAAATTTTTTGGTAGTTTTTTTTTTCCAGGGATTGATAACGTTTCACATATCGTTTCGGTTTTCCTTTCGTCCCACAACGATACAAATTAATATATTACGAAAAAAAACTTTATTTTAGAATGAAACAATATTTGTTTTCCTTTGATTTCTTTAAGTGTGTGTGTGTGTGTGTGTGAATGAATATTCGGAAATCTAAGATGTTTAAACTTATATTTAAAAACCTAAAATGGAAATTAAAACGTTCTATGTTGTTTCTTTTATCGAGTTTTAATATTAAAAAGTACCTATCTAGGTGTTGATAAAAATTAAAATAGGATTATTAGCATTATAGAATATTATACTCTTATTATTTCATAATAATTATATTTGCCGGAATAAAATTACAATTAAATTAGATGATCATTTTGCATAGCTATTGTAAAAACAATAATAAAATGTACATAAATTATAATATTTACATTTTTTTTTATAAATACAGGTCAAATAAGTTCACTTGTAGAAAAAACGAGTTTCATTATACTTCAAGGCTGGGATTTAACTTTTTAAATTAAGGTTAAAAGAAGTAATTTTATGTCGAGTTAAAAGTTCACTATTTTTAGTTCCGTCAACTTTGTTCAAATAAAAGATTATAGCTTGGCATACTAAATTAAATAATTATTTTAGTTGTGTTAAAAGTTAAAATATGATATTAGATACATTTTAAATATTTTTTTATGTAAAAATAAAAATAAACATCATTGTAAAATCACAGATGTCTCTCGCTCCAGGATCTACTCAAAATCCAAAATAACAAAATAATTAATAAGTAATAAGGATAATATTTCTGGGTTAATACATTTAAAAGGTCTGATTATCAAGGTTTATGTTGTATACAGACAAATTTAACTAAATATTAAAATACTAGAAAATTAAACAATATAAAAACATTTTATAATTATCTTAAAAAAAAAAATAAATAATAATAATTTTACAATGTTAATTAAAGTCAATAATGTTTAACTATAAGTACTTTTTAATTCTGAATTTTGTTTTTCAAAAACGTGATTTTAAAAATGGTATAGTAGATCATTGACATTTTTGTTTTAAATTAAATACGAGAAATTTATCCATGATTTATCTGAGGTTAATTTGGTAAATTCGTAAAATAGAACATAAATGTTTATTGGTCGTTCCTTAAAAAAGTGTACATTTTACCATATTCAATCATTTATAAAAATATATGTTAATAAAACTAAATGAAAACAGTTCTGACTGCATAATAAATACTGTCCTATAGACTATAACCAATTTTTAGAAGTTTAAAAACTATTATATTTTATGACCATTTTAACCTTCAAAGTCATCGACCTTCGCACTTTGAGATTTCAAAAATTAAATACTTAATACAATTTTTTTTGAAAATTAAATTATAATAATGTTTAGTAGTTTTTCAGAATTAGATTAAATTAATTTTTAAAAAAAATTACATATTTAATGACACGTTTTGGGTTTCCCTATGTACGATTTGATATAATACCTATAAGTAAATGTTTAATTCATAGTATACAAACAATATTATAATTAAATAATTATTTTGTCGACTTCTGTAACCAAAGCAAAAAGTCATATAGAACTTGTTGAAACCAAGAAAAATTAAAGTTATTAAGAAAAAAATTAATACAAATTGATTACCTATTTATAATAGGTCAAATTTCATTATGACTATGAGTTTTCGATTAAAACTGAACGTAAATATAATTTAATATATTTTGATAGTTCTTAGATTTTACATGAAAAACGCATTAAAATAAAATTAAGTATATTTATGACAATTATAAACCTCTTTATATTGATTTTATATATAGCGATTGATTGACTTGTCCGGTTTTTCATAAAGATATTTTAAAATTTTTTGTGTGAAAACTGGTTATGCTTGTCCGAAATTAATGAATCGTGTCGGTAATCCGATATAGACAAAACGATCACAAAAACAGTGTAGTTTTCTATTAGAAAATTATTAAGAATGGGAACATTTTTCAAAATTTTTAACAAACCTATATATAATAACGTTCACAGTATGTGCGAATGACTCGAATTTGGATTTAGAAGTGAGAAATATTTAGACTTCTCATTTTTTAAAATATCTTTCCATATTGTTTCCTTATAAATATATTGTATTTTGTACAATATCAGGTAAAAATACCGAAACATTAATAATATTGTAATTTGCACGTTAAATTTTGACAAATCTAAGTTAAAACTCGTAAAAATTCAAATATATATTTTTAATCCATTTAAAAGGACTCTACAATAAATCTATATATGCTAGGTATATACGTATATACATATAGAGCAAAATTATAAATGCAATTTAAAGGCCATCTTGTATTCGGAATTTAGCAGGTTATATATAATTTATAGAGCCGGCATCAATTTAAGGGACAAAGAACGTATATTTTTTTCGAATTTTATTGTTAGGTGATTAAAATGTATTCATATACGGTATAATGTACAAATTATATAATTGATTATAAGAGGAAAAAAATCCATAATAAATAATAACACTGATATTGAATATTTATAATTATAACTGTAGTGATATGATTTGAATAATTAATAATATATTTAGGTATAGGTATACCGTAAACCGTATACATTAATAATGAATACATTCTCATATGTTTATTTATAAAATTTACATTATAGAATAAAATATATATTTTTAGCTGGTGAAATACGCTTTAAGGATTTAAAATTTGAATAAATAAATTATACATACAATTATACAAGTATGTCCCACTCAAAGTCGTAATTTCAACTTTTTTTTTTTTTTTTTTGGCGGGGGTAGAGGTTCAAAAACATATATTTTACATTGGTAAAAATCACCTAGTATTCAGTGGTGACAAGAGGGATAATGTCCTTGCAGCACTTTCAAAATATTCGATTAAATTTTTCAAACATTTTTAGCTTTATTTAAAACATTTATTTATTTTTAACATCGCTTAACTACAATTCTTAGAACATTTTGTAAAATGTTTTATATCGCTTGAACATTTTTATCATTTTATCATAATTAAATACGAATGACAAAATTATTTTTCTCATATATTACACATATTTTTTTTTGTCATACATTTCTATGTTTTTTAAAATGTAATATAAAAAAGTTGTATACAGAAAAAAATAAAAATAAAAATAAATATCATTGTAAAACCACTAGCTCCCTCGCTACGCTCAAAATCTAAATCTTTTGGTCAAAAAATTGCTTGCAGAAAAAAATAAAATAATATACATCATATCGTCAATGTAAAATGAAGAAATCCCTCGCTCCATTTAGATCTAAAATTTGGTTATTATAGTTTTTAGGGTACCTACAATTAAAAAAATGCCATTGTCTTTTGTAATATATTTATTATAAATTGAATGATATACCTAGTACTTATATAATATATTTATGCCTATTTATTAAACATAATGTATACGGTCGAAAAATAAATTTACTTTATATATTATACATTATTAAAAAATTTTATTGTCAATATATATTTAAGACGTAATGTTAAAAAGGTATTTTAATCCTTAGTTTTCCGAGCCAAAAATCTTTCAAAAATATTGTTAAAACATAATTTTATCTTGTAAAAGATATTCGTTACGGGGATAACTGTTGTTCGATTATAAGTAAATTTGCGCACAAGTGTCTTCTATAAAGTGAATAGATTATTATGTATTACAGTAATATTTTGAGGTAATATGGCTATTCTATGAGATATATATATATATAATATATATATATTATATATGTTTAACTAAGCTTCGTTAATATATACGTCCTTCAATATTTATTTAGGTAACAGAGCTTCAAATCTTAATATTATAATATATTATTTTATAGACCAATTATTAATGGATATTTTGAGTAGACATTTCGATTTAAAAAATATTCAGAATTACAAAAAATTACAACACGACGCAATTAAAATAATCTCGCGCCTTCTACCTTATGAAATATATAAAATCACGATGTGCAAAAAAAAATCTGTAGAAGTTTGTTTTATTATTGTTACGAGTTATAGTGCAAACTTAACAAACACGAAAACACGACATTTTTCAATTTGAAATAGATTTTTTGACACAGTGTAGTTTTAGAAATGTCTTGTTCGACAAAAGTATCAATAATTTTTTCTTGCAATTCCAAACAACCTTTAGCGAATGAATTATTTCAGGAAATACCTTAATCATCGAACATTTGGTTAATAAACTACAATCGATTTTATAAATGTTTGTTCGTATGTCTGTAAGTGCATACGCATTGTGATATTTTGTCCAATTAAAAAAGTTGGAGTATTCTAGTTTACGGACACCGTTATTTTTTTCTTAAAATACTTTTGAAGTGAAACTTCTTATGTCGCGGTAGAGTAAGTTGGCATATTGGGAATTAGTAGCACAACGGAGAGTAAAGTTTTATATATACTTACCAAAAAAAAAAAAAAAAAAAAAAGAAAAAAAAAGGAAAATGTGCGCGAATGGATCGGTATTGATGTTGAGTTTTGAGACTTAGCACTGTTTCTATAATTTTAAAACATATATAGGTATAGGATTCGTGTTTCAGAACACTTAATTGTAGTTAATTATTTTTGTTTTACTAGTACATATATTAAGACAATTAAATGTTTGTAAAACTTCTTTTTTAAATTTCAGATAATTAACTGTATAAAACATGTTTATTTCAAGGTTCTATGGCAAGTCGCTGAAAAACTAAAATCTTACATTATCTACACAATAATAAAGTGGGGGAGGGGGCCCGGTTAAATTTCAGCCAGGTAGCTCGGGCATGGTAGTGTAATATATTGTTTTTTTTTTTTTTTTTTTGTCAAGTTTTCACATTATATGGTCCAGTCCGTAGACTTTCTGATCATGTACAGGGATTTTTTTTTTTTTTTTTTTACCAGAATCAAACATATAATAATTTGTAATATATATATATATATATATATAAATCATAATAAATTTGAAATTATTATTCACAAAGTTCATTATATTTTTTAAATATTGATTAATAAAACTTGTTCGAAAAATACAATATCTCACACATTAATTTATGTCTTTTGCGAAATCTCGGACTAAATATGTTAACCTAAATTGATGGGCGTTACGTGTTTTTTTCTCGTAAAAATCATCGAATACCGCAATATACCGGTATTCTAAGTTGAACATTTAATGTACAACTGAAATAATGCAAGTGTGTCAGTACTGGTTTTAAATACCAGAATTAAAATGTTATGAAAAACAAACTCTGATTGTACTCGTAATATTCTCGAATTGTAAACGATTCGTGCGTTCCGAGATCTGAATAAATATAGATAATTAGCTATACATCACGCATATTATTATTTTGGATATTGAGAGGAAATAATTACAGGAAATATTGTGTAAAAACGCAGTTTCGTAAAAAAAAAAAATCTTTTTTACGTTATTTTATCGATTAAGAAAATTGTAATTGATCCAGTGACATAAATAAAATATCTACGATTATTTATTTTATAATTTTGTAGGTAATCACGTGATAATGTTTTTTTCGAGGTTTTTTTGAAAATGTGTTGGATTTACTTTAAGTTCCTAGAATTTTTTTAGTATTTATTTTTTTTTATTTTTACTATATAATATTCAAATAGATAATACGGATTTAATATTTTTGAAAACTACCATTGTTTGCAAATTTATAATACATTTAATATAACATATAGCTAGTGTGACGTTATCTCTTTAAATATAAAATTTTATGAAAAAATATTTGTATTTTTTTAAATGCCAATTTAAATTAATTATAGTGTATTAAAACATTGTGAGTAGGTATGTGTAATACCTACTATATTAGTATTATATATTACTATATTATTATTAATTATTAAATTAGTATGTACATGTAACAATTTATAAATAGTTGACAATTTTTTTTTATATACTTAGTAAATATACTTACGTACAAATAATATCTAATCATTATTTTCATTATAAAAATAATAAAACAGACAAATGATTACATATTATTAAACAATGAAATTATAATAAATAATTTCATAAATGATATATCAGTTTTTACATTAAAACTATCTAGTTAAGAGGACACTAAACTTGTTTTTACGGGATTGTGAATAATAGGCAATTTTCAAGACATTTTTAGAAATATAAAAACACAACATTTCAAAAGTATTTAAATAAAATTTAAGAATAATTTATAATTGGTTTTATGTCTCGCTACCACTTTTTATTGTTACAATATTTATTAAAAAAAAAAAATGTTTACGCAAAAGTGTTAAAATGGATTTTTAAGTTATTTTAAAATATAAACACCTATTATTATAAAATTAATAAAGGACAATATTTTGGAGTGAATTTCATTTCGGTTTTTTAATTTATTAATTTAAAAAAAAAATTATTGTAGTTGTAAAAAATTTAATTTTTTTTACTTTTTCAAGCTTTAATAACTTTTTTTTAAAGCAATAAATTAAAAATCTCAAATAGGGTTCACTCTAAAATTTTATTCTCCATTGATTTTTAATAGGTATTGTAAAAATCCATTTTAACAGTTTTGCGTAAACGTGTTTTTATTGCTGAAATCTATCGGTGTAACGTCCTCTCAATGCCCACTTTTGGGTTATCTCACTTACAATCGTAGAAGTACACAGCAAAAAATAAAGGTTAATCGATAAATAACATTATGATCTATAAATGTGATGTATTCAATAGAATACAGTTTTTAAGATACATTGGTGTTTATTTGAAAAAACAAAAAAATTATTTAACAACTTATAGAACGTGTAAACACACAAATATAAAAATGGCCTACTCATGAGCAAACTTTGATAATATTATAATTTAGTAAAATTTATATCATAATATCCTCACTTTTTGGAATTCCTCATCCATACCTCATCCATATCCATATCCTGCCAGAACCCTTCCTTTTGGATTTTCTCACATCCCATTTGTGGATCATACGCACTAACCATTTTCAATACCTTATCTTCTAACATTACTTTCATCATAATCACTTTTCCTGACCACCTTTATCACTTTACCACCGTTCCTTTCATTTCTTCGTTTACTATCACTCATACACTATTTCTTGCATTCGTCTTTCATGGGTATATGATTGTGTATACCTCACCTCACCAATTTTCCTTGATTTTTCCTTATTCCACTTTATTTTTTGCACACAGCAAATATTCACTCTTCTCCTCCTCAATACTTCTGCTAATTCCTGGCGCCTGCCTATTAATGTTTCTACATTCGACATACCTCTCTTATCTCTTATCTCACTTTGTACCTATCCTGCGTATAGGCTATAGGCGTGAATCTAACCCAAAATATTTTGGTGATTTCCTTACACCGATGACGTCATGGCTATTGGATAGTCTAGTACACATAACTGATGAAACAGCTACCGCACCCATTGCCATCTCATACCTATTATAGGTTATCTCCACACTCAACTACGGAATTTTCTCTCACTTTGTTCTCTCCGTGTACATCCGCGATGGGACAACATTCTGTTTTGGCTCCATTATTCTCTTTTGAACAAATTTTATGCCGGCCGTGGACCTGACGCACTTCAATTAGTCACCTTTTACGACAGGCATGAGATAACTGTGAAGGTATTCTTAAAAAAAAAAATCGCTACATAGGGTTTTATGTTAAAGTAATATATAATATTTTCAATAGAATTATAAATACTGCTTTAAATGAAAATTACCATATTGTATAATCATGGGACTAAAATAAAATATATTTTTATTAATATTTATTAAGGATATGTATATTAGCACACTAATCGGGACAAATAATTAATGGAGGCGAAACTCAAATTTTGAAACTTTTAACTATAGTGATAAGAACCGCGGTTATTAAATGGTTATTGTAAATAACTAATGATTTCAGTTCATATAGGTAAAAAAAGTAAAGAGATACACCGTATATACTAGTATAATTATATAAATTACAATTTTTGAAAATGACTAAAATATTATAAAAATGAAAAAAAAAAAAAATACCGAAATTATGTAATACTCGAAAAGAAAGACCTAAAGCTGAGTAGTCTGCAAAATATTAGAAATCTGTACACATGGTCAATAAAAAGGTATGGAGAATTGTATTATTTAAATTTATATAAATTACTTTAGATGGCTCATTATACTCGTACCTATATAGGTGCATAATAATGTGTACCTACCTATGTACATTTTTTTTAAAAAATAAAATGTTGAATAAAGTGGTATATTTTTCGACAAATAAATTATCGATTACAACTATAAATTATAATAATATAAAAAAATACAAAAAAAATATAGGAATTATATAAATAAAATATAATATAAAAAAAAAACCCCGGAACAGTGTAATGTGTATATATAAACAAAAAAAGAACCGAGTTGATAAAATTGAGTGTAAAAAAACATTATTTGTAATGACCGATAATAATTAATTTAACTAGAAAAACGTCTGTAACAAAATAAAAAATTGTGACTAACGCGATTTGAAGATTTTTAAAATGTAGTTTAATATATAAAATAACACGATTAATCTTGCGGAATACACGTCTTATCGACGCGGCTTTTTCGAGCAAAAATAATTGCGTCTTTATATCCCATATTTCCCTATATAACGAACAAATATTTGAGATGCGTCAATTTTACTTAAAATAATTTTTATTTTCATAAATTAATTTTATAAATCCCTTATAATATCAGCATTATCCAAAAGAACCATTAGGAGAGGGGCTTTAAATGTAGACATTACTCTTAAATAAAAACTTATGTACCTGGGCTTATTTAAAGTAAAATATATACAAGTGGTTATAAACTAAAATTAATAACCAGTGTTTGGATTTTAAAACAATTTAAAATGCAAAAAAAGTGGTTTAAAAATGTATTTTATTTTACGGAAATTAAAAATACCTATGGAAAACCTACTCATATTATATTATTATTGTATAAAAAAATAAATCAAGATTTGATTATAATTTATCTGTGTGCAGTAAAAAAACAAGAATAATATTATAATAACCTATTCGTTATTAAAAATAGATTTTCGTTGTGTATTTGGATTCAGTGGAGATGATATTTGGATATGTGTGATTTTTGTGGTTTTTATAAAAAATAAGAATTGTACAAATAAGTTATAAAAATTCATTTTTCTAGTGTACTCAATTTGTAGATTTCTATAAGCTGTACTATAAGAAAATATGTATAGAAATCGATTAATCAATTGTGAATAATCGATTTTGAGATAACAATCAAATTATGAACTACATACAGTCGATATAGTATGTATTCTAATCTATGTTGTAAGGATATTGTAAGGACTATAAGGACGGGTAGACAGACATAAGGATTAAACAAAGATATAAGGATTCTAAACTTTGAATAGAAAACTAAAAGCAGGAAAAATAAGTTCAAAATTAAAAAATATAAAGTAGGAGTGGAAGAATTTAGCTCATTAAATTACTTATAATAATAACTATTACTGTAAAAAATCTAAAAAGGTTATTTTTTTATGGAAACTTTTTTCCCCATTTATAAAAATTTTATGTTATAAAACTTAAAAGGACTTTATTCTTATATACGCTTAAGAAATGACTGGTAAAACTAAAAATGACCTAGAAATTTGCCAAAAATGAAAAACTTCGAAATTCCTACAATACTTCTTCTATCCAGAAAGTTTATTCTAGAGAAATAAAAAAATAATTATAATTGTAAAATCAAGAGATTACTCGCTTCGCTCAAAATTTAAAGTGTAAAAAAAATAAGATAAGTAAATTAAAGTTTGTTTTATTATTATAGAATTCGATTACAGTAAAAAAAAATTATTTTTATAAGAAATGATTACCTATACATATTACATATAATGTTTTTATCATATTATGTCAAAAAAAAAAATTTGCTTGAAAATGAAAATCTTATAATATACCTATTATTAATTACCAATGTCTAGAAAAATTGTCGTTCATAATCGCTTATGCGTACACGTTCATATTTTGTGAACGACACTCGTTTCTGTCAAATAGAACGTGAACGTTATCGACGTTCATATTTTCAAGGAATTTTAACTATTTGCAGGCCGTTCGAATAAAGTAAAAATATATATTAAAATTTCGATATAAACCTTATACAATTTAAATATAATACTCAAAAGTCAATAATCTTGGGTTCGCTGTAAAATGAAAACGATAGTTTCTAGGAATCGGTAATTTTTTAGCATATATATAAGAAAAATGTATATTTTGTTAATAATAATTGATTAATTAAAATGAACGACCAGATGAATGCGTATAATTTTTTTTTAAAAACGTGAATATGAGCGTGTTATATTTAAATAAATTTGAACGTGAATGTGAACGAATTAAATTTTTAAGCAAACATAACTTTAACAGGCTGTAAGTTCATGTACTAAACAAATTTGAATATGAATGCATTTATGTATTAATAGAGTTAAAAATAACTCAAATATACATCCATAAAAAACTCGTATAAATAAATATGAATATATAAAATAGGTTATAAGTACATATAAGTACATATCAAACAGAAATGATTGATTCGATAATTAAACCAATCCAAAGAAATCGTGATAGACCTGCGGCATGTTTGACTACTTACTTTATTACGAATAACTCATTTTAAAATTAACTGCAGAGGCAGACTAAAATACGAGTTCGAAAGTTGCCAATATATTGTAGTTAGATTTTTTTTATTTGTAATTACTAATTATACCTATATCAACTGGGAGTTAAATGTGATTTATTCAAAATAGTGCTTTAGTAGGTATTTTGATTACGTGTTCTTTTTAATATTTTTCGAATTTAAAAAAATAATTTATTTTGTAAAAAAAAATGATTTTGTTAAAAAAAATATGTAAAATATTCATTACCTATTTAAAAATTAAAATATACATTTAAAAGCGAAAAGTTAATAAATTCAATAGGTACCTCTTATAAAAATAAAAAAATAAATATATATTATAAAAAATAATAATATATATGGACGGTGTCCGGGTAATAGGGAATAAGTCCATTTAATGATTTATTTTTTTATTACAAATTCTTGTGGATTTTAATAATCCACATCGATTGGCATGAAAAAATAACAAGCATTGGAGAACATAATAAAGCGAAAATATTAATAAAATATTTTAGCTTTTGGATGTTTTTGACAGTTTTCTTTTTAGTTTTCCGGAAGTAGAATTTTTGTACTTATTCCCTTTTACCCGGACACCGTCCATGTATAAGTAGAATTAATATATATATATATATATAAAAATTCGTTCTAGAGTATTCAAAACAATATTATAAGTAACAATACTGGTTTCGACCGTAAGTCATCATCAGGTTACAAATGAAATAAATAATAAAATAACAAAAATAATATGAAAATTAATAAACATATGTTTATTTATTTTTTTTGTTATTATATTATAATACATAGAATATACTAATAATAAGAAATAAATTATTAAACGATGACTATATAGTGTCATGATATATTAAAACAGCTGTTAAATTATGTATATCGTTGTTTAAAATGTATTATTGGTAAATATCATTAAAATCTGTTTGTATATTTAAAATAATATTAAAACTATTATATTTTACTTTATTATAAATGAATGCCTATACTTAATATTGTTCTAATACTGAATTAACTTCTACAAAATTTTCCAACGTAAAATTTGTTACGCCATAATTATCACAATCGAAAGAAAACGTATTTTGGAATTTTTCGGAATTATTATTTATGGTTTTAATTGAATTATTATCATGGTTTTAAATGCAATTTTAACATTATTACTATTGTTATTTAATATATTAACAAATGTACCTGATAAAAAGTTATGGTATTTTGTAGAACAATAATTAATGGAATAGGTATAATACTAGGCAGTAGGTACCTATGTTAATAAGATTATATAATTTAATTTTGGTTTTATTGATCATGTTTATATCAAGATTATTTTTAATTTCTATGTTGCAAATTATATTAAATTCATTTTCATAGTTAGATTGGTCTTAGTGAACGCGTTTGAGTCTATATAATATGGAATTAAAATAAAAACAATTTTGTAAAAATCGGTTAGGTTAGAATCATTTGGTAATTTTGAATTATCGTATCGGTTTGAATGGGTTTTCTATGTACATTGAAATTAAATTAATTGTTAGAGATAATTTTGGTAAGATCTAAGAAATTAATTTATTATAATCTATTTATGTTTCAAGTGTAAATTGGATTTTTTAATTAATTTTATTTTTAATTGTTAACCATTTCTTTCTGCATTTCTATTTGTACCTTTGAATATAACGAAAGTGTCATCAACATATCTGAAATAAGCTTTTATGTATTGTGTTTATTTGTTTATTTACTTTGTGGTTTAAAATGTAAATCGATTCATAATTTTGCTTGTATAATTTAGAAAGTAATGTAATTAAAGGACCAACAAATTTACATGGGAAAAATGAATAGAAGTTTAAAAATTTGACACAAGAACATATTATATAAAAAAAAAACATATTTACAAAGAATGTATTTCAGAAATAGAATTAAAAAAAAATCTTTTTCTAAATCTAATTTTATTAAGCACGTCTTAGAGTGTAATCACAGTATACATTTCAATATAGAAAAAAATTTAATGACATTGAATAACCGAAAAAATGTCTCACTAAGAAAAAAATTTTGGGTTGGCAATTGTTTGGACAGTTCAATCAACAAATCTGTGAAAAGCCCTTGTTTTTCTTATTACTCTACCACAAATATTTCATAGGAATGACAGTGATTGAGGAGGGGGCGCAAATTCCGTTCATTGCCTGGGGCGCTATTGGGTCTTGCTACGGCCCTGCTTGGTGGCACATATACCTACGCTTAATATTATCATATATTGCACAATTTATGTGTAAATGCCTCAAATTATGGACCCTGATAATAATCTAGATTGTAAAATCACTAATTATTGTTATAATATATTTAACTTTTACATATGTTTCGTGAATATTTTGAACACAGAGACGAGTGTGAAAAGTGAAATTATAATAATATAATATATATTATTATCGATCATATTATATGGACGGAAATAGATCGTGGGCGAAAAGACATGTACGGTACGTATACTAATTTTAGCATGTCACGTGTGCGTGTCAAAAGTTAGATAAGTAATAAATAATGATACGTACAATAATTATTAAAGATGAGTTGGTATTATGTAAAGTATTATAATTATACTTAGGTATATCATATAAAATTATATAATTTTGTTCACAATTACCAGATAGTACCTATATAAAACAATAAAAAAAAAAAAATGAACTTATTGAATTTATTGTCTATCAATGAATGCAGTCACATTCATAAAGTTTGTAATCGACGGAAATTTGGAATACGAATTTCCTGTACCTATGTAAGTACAGAAAAAAGGACAAGTAATATGCACTCAAAAACACTTGAATATACAATTATATAAAAAAAAAAAATTAAATATTATAAAAGACAATAGTTTATTCTCAAAAATACACGAGATACTAATGATTTTTCAATTGTTTTTTTTTATCATTAGTAGCTAAACAACAACATTATGCATGCCTAAAAAATAATTTTATTGTGCCACTGCAGAAGGGAATGAATCTTTGTCAAATAATAAAAAACTAAAAGAGTATGTGAATAAGTATACAAATTTGAGAGCTATTCAGTAATAGAATATGGGCCCTATTTTAAATTGTTTAAAAATACGTTTTATCTTTTATAGTTATATTGTGGATTTTTTTCCCCATAATTATATTATATTAAAATAAAAATTACCCTAAAAACAGAAATATCTTGAAATTAGTAATAATATATTTAATTTTAAAATAAAATAAATATAGTGAATGTTTAAAGGCATATTTAACTACAGACATCAACCTTTATTCCATCGAAAACTATTTTATTAAAAAATCGTATTTACCTATATTGAATATTTTATAATTCAAAACGACTTTTTTTTTTTTTACTTTATTTATATTTTATATATATTATTAGTAAAATAAAAAAGGAGATTTGTCTGAAACAAAACCAGCATTTTTTTTTAAAAGGTATAAAGAATTTGATGTTTTGATTGGAAGACCAAATTTTACAACTTTTGAAAAATACCCATGGGTAGTAAAATTGTTATAATAATAAATAAATTATTAATAAATGTAATGAATTAATTTAAGAATTCATGAATTTTGTTTTTTCAAGTTTTCTAGAAAATATTGAAAGTATTTTAGAATAGGGTCATATTATTCTTATAAATGTTTTACGTGTTATATCGTTACACAATATCAAACTATATGGCCTAAAAACTCATATATGTCGAAATATGACGTTCAAATAAAGAAAAAAACTCGTATATTTAATCAAAACACGTTATTATATATTATACTTGCTTAACAAACAGTACGATTAACGGATTAACCAGAATTAAAAATATATTATACATGAATAAATTCATACCTACATGAATCTATATACAAAATGGTTTCTTAATTCTATATTTGAGTGAAAATAATCATAATTTATTGTAATCAGTCTCATAAAAATACTTAAAAAAAAAAACACCTATATAGGTATTTGAAATATTTTCTAAATACTTCTAAAAAATATATATTACGAATACGAAAATATTCAAAGATTTTGAATACAAACACAAGTATTTTTGAAAATAAATCTGTGCATTACCTATATTAAATGCTGTATATATATATACATAATTATATTTAATATTAGTTTACTATATTACCTAAAACTATTACATTATTATAGTGTACCATTTTATGGTGTATTTATGAATAGGTAGGTCATTGGTACGAATGATATTATTAATAAGTACCTTGTACCAACTAAAAAGATATTATCATTTAACTTAAAAAAAATGTTGTTGGACTTTGAGTATTTGTAATAAATAATAGTAGTATAGTAAGTTGTGATAAACATAAATGGCAATATAATTTTTAACTCCATCATTTCTATAAAAATGAGTAGTTATTCTGTTTGTGTGCTTCATACAGAATTCGCATTATAGTTAGATAAAATAGACAAAAAATCATTATATTTGAATACTAGATTTAATAATGTATTGTTCATAAATCATATCTATCTATTTTTGTTTAACTTAACAACTAGGTATATTTTTCTATTTTAAGTAAAAAGGTAATTTACATGCAGAAAATTGAAAATTTACCAATAAAAGATAAAAAAATTTCAAGGAATTAACTGAGTTAAGTTAACTAAAATCTGGTTTTAACTTTGAACTTTAACTAGTTTGTTTTCATAGTTTTTTTCGGTAAGACTTTATACACTATCAGTGGTGTAACGTGGATAAACCAAAATGTAAAATTTATAAAAACCACATTTCGTATACATATTTAACAATACTATTGTAATCAGACATATTATAACCATAGGAGCCAGGTTTTGAAAATTTCATGGTGGGCTCACTATTTTATAAACTCATGTATTGTTTCACCTAACTCTTACCATATATTTCTTATTTTTATTTTCCTTAAATTGTTCGTTAAATAATTACTAAAATATAGTTATTTGTTGTTTTGTGTGTTATAACATTTTGATTTTTAATAATATTAATATCATGCAAAGTCACAAGACAAAAATTTAAAAAACGCAAATTAATTTTTTAAATGTAAATATTTTATAAACAAAGTATATTTTTCCGCACTTTGGAATTGTTAATAAATTGGTTTGCAACAATTTCTACATTTATTTCTTCATCGCGGTGAACATGAAGAATGGAAATATCATTCAAACGTATTTGGTGCATTATAGACCTTATGCATGTCTTAAGTCTGAGAAGTGCGGAAAAAGATCTTTCAGATGTATATGACAATACTGGTATAACTAACATTATAGGTACATAATATTTTATTGAACTCTGGTAACATTTGACGTAGTGCATCATCGTTTTTCATTAGCTTCAAGACATGTTCAAAATTGGGACCTTCCTTGATTTTGCTACATCCAAAAACATATCCTTGTGTAATTTCAATTTATCACCATCAAAAACCGATCCATAATTTATTATTTACCTTGTTATTAAGATTTATATC
>JAIPRL010001391.1:14059-84668 GCA_025469235.1 Pemphigus obesinymphae | reverse complement strand
TACCACATCATCAAGAACATTTTTTAACTGAGGGCCGATAGTTTTCGCTACTAAAGCTTCTCTATGAAGAAAACAGTGAGTTGCAAGTATATTTTTATTACACTTTTTTACCAATGAAACAAAACCTCTTATAGAACCAATCATACTAGGATTATTATATTGTATATAATTAATTATACACAAGAGGTTTTATACTATAATCTGTTTTATCACTCACAGTGCTATATTTTTCATTAAGTCGTTTTTTTAAAAGAAATATATATTTCAAGTAATTTCGCGGCACCCTAAATTTAAGTTCGCGGCACCCTGGTAGGGAACCTCTGAGCTAGTGCCTCTAATGAATTATTCGGAATAATGTATTTTTCATTTAACCATTTTTGTTTCCAAAAATTAAATTCACTTTCTAATATTTGAAACGTCTCCAGTAGATAATAATTCCGTTTTATAAAAATCAATAGTTGGTTTTATATTATTAAAAGATGAGTTTGTCATTTTACTGAGTATTAAACAAGATAATGACTCTAAAATTCCAGAATTGAAATGGAAATGTTTATTGAATGACATAAGCATATCGTCTAAATATGGGTAAAATATGGATTGTCTATAGTATAAAATAGAGTCATTATTATGTAAATGTATTTCATTATTTAATCTATATTTTTGAGTTCCTACTACTCTTGATATGACCCCAACTTGTTCTGCGATTTTAAAAGCTCGGTGGAAAATTCCACTAAATGTTTCCTCATTTTTAATGTTTAATTGTTGATTTCAGATTTTATAGAATCCATAGCTGTTATTAAATCCATATTTTCAGTTTGAAGATATTTGGAAATAAAATAAGTAATTCCAAGAATTTTTTCCATTATACATATGGTACCTACCTAATATATACTATTATATATTATACTTCTATGAAGGAAAATGTACACAAAGATTTGTGTAAAAGATTAGCAGCTTTATCATTTTCTTCTGTCATAAGTACTTCTAAAGCACTTACTATTTCAAAAAAACCTTCAACAAAAATTAAAATAAACTCATGTCCACCCACCCATCTTGTTCCATAAAACTTTTTCAAAGTAGAAAAGGATTTTAATTCAAATTTTTGACGTAATATATTTGAACGTTTAGAAGATGTATGAAAATATGCACTAATTTCTTTTATTGTTCCTAGAGCATTTTCAATTTCGAAGCATCATTGAGACACAAGTTTATATAATGCCTTAGGATATTTTTTTCATTATAAGACCTTGAACTCCTCTAAATTCAGATCTTATGTTAGCTGCACCGTCATATCCTTGTCCTGGAGCATATTCCAAATCTAATCCTAATTCTGTCAAGCTCCTGACAAGTATGTTGGTCAATTCCAATCCTACAGTACCTACTATGTACAGGAACGAACTGTAGAACATCTTCTCTAATTATGTAATTATCATTTTTTTCAATATTTTCTAAGTATAGAACATATAAAGAAAATTGTTCAATTCGACAATTTCCCGTACGGCCATGGGTCAGGACCAGCCTGACAGCGACTGCGGTAGCCGTTACATCAGTTATATGTGCGGGTCTACCCAACGGCCGAGATGTTTACGGTGTAGAGAAAGCACCAAAGTGTTTTGTGTTAGGTTCAAAGTGAAAATAGGTAGGTACCTTCGTGGAATGTAGGAACATTGACAGACAGGAGCAGGGAGTTAGCAGAAGTTTTGAGGAGGAGGAATGTGAATATTTGTTGTGTGCAAGAAACTAAGTGGAAAGGGGAGAATGCAAGGGAAATTAGTGAGGGGTATAAAATCGTATACCTACTCGGGAAATACTGCTACAAGGAATGGTGTAGGAGCAAGGCCGGATTAGCTAGGTGAGCTACCGGGAAAATCTGTGTGGGCCGATTAAGTACCTACAAGGAATGGTATAGGAGTGAATTAGATGAAGAAATTAAAGAAAGAGTGGTAGAGGTGATTAGGAAAAGTGATAGGATAATTTCGGTGAGAGTAATAGTAGAGGAAAAGTTATTGAATATAGTAAGTGCCTATGCAGTATGCTCTACAAGTAGGATGTGAGGAAAGCCCCGAAAGCCAGAGAGAAGAATTCTGATAAGAGATGGATAAGATAATTCAAGGCGAGTACAAGGATTTGAGGATATTGTAACTGGTGGGGATATGAATGGATGTGTATGCTGTAATAGAATAGATTATGATAGAGTGCATAGAGGGTATGGATTTAGAGAAAGAATACTTGACTTTGCATTAGCGTATGAATTAGCAACTGTGAACACTTATTATAGAAAGAATTATATAACTTATAAGAGTGGAGGGAACAAATCACAAATTAATTATTTCCGAGAAAGAGAGGTGGTAGGACTGTAAGATAAACCCAGGTGTGGGTGTAACGACACAACATAGGTTAATGGTTGTGGAGATTTAGTGTAGGAAAAAGGGTGCATAAAAAAAAAAAGAAATATAGATAAGGAACCGAAGATTAGGTGGTGGAAACTAACATATGAGAATGAAAAAGTAGGTATTTAGAAAAAAACTGATTGAGACAGAGGCGTGGAACATGGAAGGGAATACAAACGAAATGTGTGAAAAGGTGGCAGGGGGTGTTAAGAGGATTGCTAAGAAAGTCGTTGGCAACTACATATTATATAAGCTTATAAACGCCATAATTATTATCATAATTGATAGAAAATTTATTTTTAAAATGTTTGCAATTATTATTAATGGTTTTAATTAGATTGTTATTAATTTACAAAGTCAATTTTTACATTATTACTATTGTTATTTAAAATATTAGCACATTTACCTACCTGTTAAAATGTAATGGTATTTCATAGAACAGGTACCAATTAATTGAATTATTAACTATGAGAATATTAGAGAATAATATAGAATATTTTGAGAATATTTCAACAATTTTTTTCTGCACCTAACCATAAAGTTGGTAGGTATAGATATTTTAATATATTATGTAGGACACCGTAGGTATCCTATTTCTATAGTTTGATAACTGGTTTGGTATAACCGTAACCATAACGTCAAACGTAAATCACGTAAAAACGTACTTACATCGAAACTCAAAAATCACAACAAATAAATTAATATCTTAACACTGAAAATGTTTATTATATATTTATTGTAAATATACATATATATTATATAGTGATAACATACAAACGTGGTTTCTTATTAGGTAGATAATAATGTAATAGCATTGATTACTAATATATAATCAATGGTAATAGGTACATTTTTTATTATAACAATATTGTGTAATATTATTGCATCTAATACATTTTATTCTACAAAAGCATATTATAACAATTACATTTTAAATGTTCATGTTTACTTAAATGTATAATCATAATTCATAAGTTATTAATGAAATGTTTTTAACGCAATGTCTTGTAATATCCAATATTAATAGTTGTACAAATTGTACCTATGGTAGGTATTTGTTTTTAATAGGTAATACAAATAATGCGTAGACTTATATTATTATTATATTATTGCCTAACTTATATATAATATAATATTATTATTAATTTCATATTATTATATACACGGTATTTTTTATGCTCGTATCATTAACATTTTATTGATTCAGACTGTTTTATAAAATGTACAAATAGTAGGTACATATAAATACATATTAATATCTTATATCTATATAAATATAATAATATTATCTTAACAATAAATTATATTAATATAAATTCAAAAATTAAACAAATTGATTAGCTGATTTGTCATTAAAATAATATATCGATAAATACAACGTATAAATTATTATAACTTTTTAAATGATTCCAAATGTATCATACCTATGTTATAATATCTACTGCTACAGGCTACCTACATACAAGGACATAAAGTCAGCCAAAATCTTAAACGGGTAACACGCTAACACGTATACACACATAATTATTGTGTTTAATATATAAATTAAACTCGCTACACAAATGATTTAAGAGACATTTTTTTGTATTTAAATCAAGAGTGAATAGGGATATTATTATGCACACTAAGTCTCATACTCCTTGAATAATGATAAATAAACTCTCCTCGAATCCACTCAGGATTTAAATTTAAGATATTAGGTATTAAATAATTGGTAATAGTCTACACCTAGGTATTTATTTATTTTTATAAAATATAGGTATATATTTTATAAACCTACCTATATAATATATTCCATATATTTCATTCATTCATAGTATTTAATATTTATTTCGAAATATTTTCATTATTGAAATAGATATTATACCTATCTACATGTGTATCGGACAGTAAAAGTTTAAGTACTTACTAATTACTATAAATAGTTATGTAATTTAAAAAAAATTTACAAATATTTAATAATATTCCAATTAACGAATAGGTAACGTGTAAGACAGACAACAGTGATATCCGATATAAATACATTTGGCCCCGGTTCCAACCAATTCGATTTACATAAATATCATTTAAGTATAACCGTATAGTTTTGTAAAATTAATTTTGAACATTTGATCTCTACGTTTTAAATAATGACTAGAATATATTATTATTATTATTGACGAATGATAATAATGATAATATCTTTAAATACCTATAAACTAAGTATATATAGGAACTAAGCACTAACGTTTTAAATAGGAAACCGATTATAAAATTAGTTAGTATTGTACTTTTACAGCGCACTATAGGTAGTAGGTACCTACCTACCTACTATATATATATTAATGGTGTGTAACGATACTACTTTAGAATATTTAACTGAATCGAGATTAAAAATAGGTCATTTTTAATATAATCTGATTGTTATTTACATTTAGTACACTCGATAAGAATTGTTTTATTCATTGCTAAAACAAATATTTTGTATTTATTTGTCTAATACAAGATAACAATACAATTATTTTAAAATTATCCGGGATATTGTATTTTATAATGATAGTTTTTGAAAGTTTTTAAACTTATCGTTCCTAAAATGTTAGCCGTTTCAAATATTCAATCGTTAATATTATAATAATTTGTACCCAGCGGGCAGCATATCTACGTATTGCTACAGTTCAAAAGTAGACGTATATTTTAATTAATATATTTACCTATACAAATATAAGACAATTTTTTATTGATAAAAATTAATTATTTCGTAAAATATACACAGCGTGTTTTTTTTTTTACGTTTTTTTTACTGTCGTGGCTTAGGAATGCCGAATATGGGATATTATTACTTTATTAATTTATTATTGTTTTAAATTTTAATGCAATATAATATTAGGTACTTGATTATTTTAAATTTCAGAAAAATTAGATTTCACTTAGTATTTATTTTATAATTTATTTCTCGGCAATACCAATGTTTTAAATTAAATATTTTAATTTCACAATAGTTACTGCAGGCTTATGATACAAATCGTATAATTCAACGTCGCATTACATTTAATAAATACGTTCAGAAATATCAAATAATGAATCTTTAAACAACAGAAAAGTATAAATACATAATAGTAAGCACTCGATTACTGATTTACCTATTATTACTATAAGTTGTAAGACTTTTACTCCCCCTAAAAAAAAAAAAGTAGCCACTAATTAGTGTCAAAAGAAGTTATTATAATATCTATATTATTAAACACTTTTACTTTAAAATTTCAAAAAATTAAATTAAAAAATATGCATACTAGATAATTAATATGTATATACCTATTAACTATTATAATATTATTTATCCATCTATATATACGTGTAGTAATACAGAATACTAGGTTTAACGTATATATTGGTAGTGCCTATACTTACTCGTACTATTTAAGTATCTACTTATATATTTTAATAGTAAATATTACTTTATAATACCAAAACTTACAATGCTATATTCTATGCTATATCAATAATAATCTAAATATAATACTTATCCATTAAAATACAAATCAATGACGAATTATTTTTTGTTCGTGGTTGAGATCATCGTTATTTATATAGGGTCGTTGTCATTGACCAAACAATATAAATACCTTCGACAAATAGGTGTATCGACTTTGCAACGTGTTTTAAATAATTATTTATGCTTAATATAAAAAAAACGGTTAAGTATAATATATCTTATTTTTAAAATGTTTTAATCCCTACAATACTATAACGAGAGTTATAATAATTTATTTAATCAAACTGATTAATAATTTATTTGATCAAACTGATTAATAGCCTATTTAATCATACATTCGTAATGATTGCTTCGTTTTCATATCATATTATAAACATTAAACACACATAAATAGTTATATTTAGGTGTTTAATAACTCATTGCCAAATGGAATCATAACACTATTATTGACTATGTGCGCTATTTTTAAAATGAAATATCAAATAACTAATTTACTACCTACTAATACTACTGCCACTATTACTACATCTATCACTACTACTACTACAGTCTACTACTAGTTCACTATACCGTATTACCATACCTACACAATATGGTTATTATTTAGAGATTAGAAGACAGTATATTGATATCTGTTTACTCGCCTGTGGCCAACAAAACCAGCAGAATTCAATATTTATATTATACATAATGTTATATAATATATATGATATTTGATTCGATTTGACTTCTACTAATACTTAAACGTCCACAGACGCAACGGGACTGGTTAGTCTCACTTGAGCTGGATCTGTGAGTATATGCAGTCCATTTATAGAAATCGGATCGTCGTCGTCGTCGTGTTCGTCTCGCCAGGGTGTCGTTAAGGTTTTCAATTTCTGAAATTGTTATTGTTTAAAAATTCAAAATAATATTGATTTTGTACGATGAGATGATACTATAATATAGGTAATATAATATGGAACGGGATAGTGTATGTACTTGTAAATGCGTTCCCGATGTGTTGAAATACTGGTAAAACGCTACCGCCGGAATCATTGCCACGCTGCTGCTAGCTATTATCCAACCAAGCACATTAGCCCAAGCTGGATACACGTAACCTTCGTAAGTCAACGGCTCGTAACCCAAGAGCCCGTACACAATGATGAACTTTACGTGATAGTAATAAATCAATTTTGTGTTTTGAGATTTTATATTGCGTTCTATTAGGCATTAATGACCATGTTATACTTACGACTAAAAATAAAGGTGCAGCGAAACGCCAACAGAATCTCCAATAAACGCCAGGCATATGACCCATCATGTCTTTGATATCGTCGCAAAACCGGTCTACACCTATAAATCGGAGAGTTCTTAAGAGGATGTCGGCGCAAACAATTTTCGATGAAAAACTCATGTTAGCATTTCGTTATATTTATTTTTAACATCTTGGAAATATTTGAAACGAAATACAAACTATAGACAACAACATTATTCTAGCGCTTTACATAGCTTTTTTACGATATTTAAACATGTATAAATAAATATATCGAAAAAATAAAAATAAAAACGGCTCTGTAGGGCACTAAGTAACTTTGATTTTTGTTTCGTGTTTCCAAGATATTTGTAAGTCGTTGCAAAAGTAATATTTTCAATAAAACTGTATTAATTCATAAAAAACAACCATAATAAAAAATAATATACGTTAGGTTAGGTTCAATTCAATTAAAAATGCAAATAAAGATTTTTAAATTGTGACATTTCCATATTTCTTAAAATATTCTAAAAATTGCCTATTTAGAATTCTCTTAAGAGAATGCTATACGCCCGTTTTTTAAGGGATTCTGAATAGGCAACTTTTAAACACTATTGTAATAAATGAAAATCTAACAATTTAATAATATTTAGGTACCTAATTATATTTTAAAAATAATTTAATATTATTTATGTGTCAGTACCATTTTTATTGTTGTGTTATCACGATACTTGTTAAAAATCGCGTTCACGCTCAATAACTTCTCTCTATAATAATAGAGTCAAAATGTATACAAAACACGAAAGATGAAAATATTTACTATGTACTAGCATTGGGTTCTTTTCAATATGTTTATTTGAAAGCCTAAATTCTGTGACTGTGATTGAAAATCGTGAAATTTTAAAATTAAAAATTAAATGGTAACTAAAAAACGCTACGCTACGGAATAGTAAATATTTTTCATCATTTATCTTTCATATGTATTTTGAGTACATTTTTACTCTGCGATTACTAAGAGAAGTTGTAGTTATAGAGCACGAACGTATTTTAATACTGCTAAAATGGGTGTGTAACATCTTCTCAAATGAATATATTATTGAATTTTCATGACAAATATAACATTTAGGTATATCAATTTCTACAAACAAATATCAAAATCTATTGAAATATTTATGTTACTAATATATATAATACTATACACTACAGGAAGTCCCACGGAGATCTGACAAATGTTATAATTTTTGTTCTGTTCAATATTTTAAAATTTTTTTTTTTGTAATAATTACTAAAAGCCCTGCGGTCTGCGGTACAATTATTATATTAAATTCTGAGCGTAGCGATGAATATATTGGTTTTGCAATGATGTGTTTTTATTTTTTATGTACCTATATACACACTTTTTAGGGCAGAAAGAATAAAATAAGTTTTATAGTATAAAGGTTTTTGATAGGAAATTCGTTCTAGTTGGTACTTTATGGAGGTAATTTTTTGATATTCTAAAAATTTTTCAAAAGCGTAACAAAAAATATATTTTATATCTTTTATACCAGAAATATTGGAAACCTTATTATAAATTAGAAAATAACCTAATGAGAAATAAAGAAAAAGATTAGAAAATTATTTATCATTGCTTTCAAATTCAATATATCCACCATCAGTATACTATCACTAGCCAATAAGTGAAGTACTTCCATCCCCTATTGACCGACTTAATTTTTTTTTTCAACTAAAAAACAAAATTTTATTTTAACACTTTTCTAAATCCAAACTAGCTATTTTATTATTATTTTTTTAAATTTTGGTAGAATATTTATTAATAATTAATCGTTGATTTTGTAAACATTTTTGTAAGCTTCATTTTTTATAAAAATCAACGACTAATCATTAATAAACATTTCTAACGTTAACAATTTTTTTTTTAAATACATTTATGAAATGAATATTTTGGATTTGAAATATATATATATATATATAAAATATAATTATTATTGTGCAGGGTTCTATTAATTATTACAAAAAAAAAAAAAAAAAAACATTTTGAACACAACAAAAGATTTGCATTTGCAGTTTTAAAATCGTGTTTTATAATATAACATAATATGAAAAAATTCCCAATATTTTCTAATAAAGAACCTACAGAATCTTAATATATTTTCAGAATTGAAATCGGAACATTGTAAGTACCCTTAATTTTGTCAGGCTTTTTATTCTTTAGAAACATCTTTTTAATAACTATTTATTATTACGCAACAATAAAAAATGTTACCAATATAAAATTATTTTACAATTTATTTAAATATTTTTCAATTGTTAGTTTTAATTTTTCTTAAAATATTGATAAAATTGCATATACATAACCCCTTAAAACTTTCGTATTTGGAAGTGTCCGTCTAAGCCAGAGTGGCAGCGAAAACTTGTTTTCATACATTTAAATTATAGCACTCATATCAAAGCGAACATTTTACTGCAAAACATGCTGCGAAATATATTTTTTTCGCTGTAATGCACTATTATTTCGCTTACTCTTGTGGTAAAATGGATTTATAAACAGAAAATTGTAATCAATTCACGATTATATAATTTATGATAGAATATTGTGGAGTATTATCAGTATATTGCTGTCAAATCTGCTAGATAAATGTTCTAAAATTGTTATATATATTGAATTTGAATCGATATACTGGTAACATTCGTCAGTTTGTCCTTGGAAAGTCTGTGAGGTGTTTCATTTAATTTTTGCGTGATTTATTTGTACTCAAAAATTTAAAAAAGGAATATTTTATGCTAACATATTTTTAAAAGAATTATCTGGATTCGATATCAAAACTAGAGCTGGTTTCTATTAAAAAAAAAAAAAGTTATGTATTCCATAATACCTCCTACGTAATTATCAAAAAAACTTAATTCAAATTCGAGATCATCTTATGAGGACGTCGCACCCGCATTTATTGTCTCCGTCCATCATTTAATAGGTAGTAAATAGGCAATATAGCAAAATTACACTACGCAAAACAATAAATGTGGTGTCTACGATAAAATTAGAGTTAAAACACCTATTACCAGTTTTAAAAATGATATGTTATTTTTTAGAAAATATTCTCCTTTTTAAAACTGGTAATAGGTGTTTTAACTCTAGTTTTAACGTAGACACCACATTTATTATTATTTTGCGTAGTGTAATTTTGCTATATTGCCCATTAGATAGACGGAGGCAGAAAATGCGGATGCGACGTCCTCTTAAAGAAATATTTCGTGTTATTTTTTAAACCTAGCACACTATATAAATATACGTATCTATTAAGTATTTGTGTATTACATATATGACTGCCAATGTTGTATTTAACTATTTGAAAATAATAATGGTCAATAAAAAAACAGGGAGCCCTGTGTTATATTGCGATTGTAATAGTATATATAGTTCCGTCAATTCGCCTCTCAATAAGATGTAATCCAGTTGAAAAACTGTTCATCCGTGTTTCATCCCTTCATTGTGTAACTCACAAAACGACTCACCACATATAGGTGTGTACGACGATGGTGTTAAAACAAACAATGAGCAGATTTATCGATGTTTCTACTGAAGTACATCCAAAAGACAACTTAGTTTGTAGATATATATAATAAAAGTAGGTACAGAAATTTTTTCATGGAAACTTTTTTTTGTGGATATGATTTTATTTATTTATACACAAAAATTAAAATATTTTCAATACTTTGTTAATAATATGTCTATACTAATACACTATACAGATAACAGGTTTACGTTTATAACATTACCTATATATTATAATTTATAACCTATATAATATATATATATCAGTGGCGTACATACGGGAGGGAGGAATATGGGGGATAAATCCCCTCTTGACAGTATTTTTTTACAATTTTGTACCTAATTATATTAGGCATAGTTATTGTAAACAAATATTTGTTATCAATTACATTTTCTTTTGATGATAACCATGACATAGATTCAAAACAATTACACATAATATGCCAACTTTCTTCTCTTAACTACCATGAAAATTGTGAGATGAGATAAAGATAACTTAGGTATAGTTAATGCATGGTTGAAATTAAACCATGAATCTACAGTTTTGAGGATAATATGATCCGAATGTTAAACGTGTATTGTGATTTCTATTTTGTTACTTTCTAGTTATCTTAAGAGAATGCCACACAACAATTTTTCAATAAAAAAAATTTGAAAAAAGCATTTTTCAAACTTATAAACATGTTAGAAATACGAAACAAAAACAAATTCTAGCTAACAACATTATCTAATGACTGATAGAGCCTATTTTTGAGATATGTATTTTTACACGTTTTATGAGCTGTTAAAATATCAATTTTTTTTTTAAATTTTAATAACTTATAAAACGTGTAAAAATGCGTATATCAAAAATTGACTCCATAGGTGGAGAATTTTGTTCTTTATATTTTATTTCATCTTTCTACAATATTCTTAAGTTGATAAAAATAAAAAATGCATAAACACGTTTTTTTAACAAATATCGTGATCACACAAAAATTTAAAATGGTACTAACACATTTTTTAATTTGTTTGATTTTTATTTTTCATAAAATTTAAGAAAAATTGCCTATACAAAACTTCTTAAAAATCGGGTGATTTTCATTTTGTAATAGAAAGAGTCTGTTAAACATTTAGAATTGTTCAAAAAACTTTTAATATTTTAAATTATAAACAAAGTGTTTAATAATTTTATATGTTTTATTTTATATTATTGAGTTAGTTTTAACGGATTTATTAGCTTCTGAATGTATTGGTAATGAATTAGGAATGTATTGGTTTACAATGATATGTTCTTTTTTTTAAGTTTAATAAATATATCTACTAGAAGAAGTGCTTCGACTATTACTACATTTATATTTTCCGGTAGCAAATTGCATCTAGTTGATATTTTAAAGAAGTAATTTAAGAAGTCAATTTTCTCAATAGTTTTTTAATGCGTCAGAAAAAATTGCCAAAAACTATTAAAATACGCGATTGCGTTATAAACGATTATGGTTACTTCTTTGTAATTTCAAAAATAATTGTCCAAGGGTCTTGAAATTTCTAACAAATGTTATACTTTACCAATAAAAAATAATTTCAAAAATGTTTGGGTAACATTTATAGATTTTGAGGTATTTATTGAATACAATTCAACAATTGGTAATTTTAGGATTTAGGACAGTAATTTTTTTTAATATAGACTTGAATTCTTATCAATTACTTATTGTATTACCATATTTATGTGATAAAAATGTTTAAAAATGGATTTTTACAATTTTGGGCTATATTTGGGTATATTGTAGGATTCGAGGTTAGAGGTAAAGCTACCAATGCATCAATTTTTAGAAAATATATTCATCCCCCCCCCCATCTTCATTGAGAATTCCTGTATACGCCATTTGATAGATATAATATGAAATATACCTATATTAATAAAATAATACGTACCATAGATCCACGATACAGCAATAGTTTCGAACAATACAGCAATGAGCATAGAGTATCCAGCAGCGTAACGATCAAGTAAATTAAAGAAATAAAATCCTCCTTGTGCGCATGATGCAAGGCCAACTACAAAGTATAAGAGAAATAATAACGCTACAAATACTTCTCGATTACGTCTGATTAGTGGGAATTCATCGCTCATTGCAGTTATGATTGCTTCTGAACCTCCAAACTGAAATAAATCACAAAAATTATGTAATATACCAATGATTTATATCTACATTCCGCATTCGTATAATATTCATATTGTGTTAATAAAATTAAAGTAATAATTATTGAGGTAATTTTGAATAATAGGTATACTATACTTAAATTCGGACTTAAATAATATATATTATATAGTCATAAGCGTAACTAGGAAATAAGACTTTGGCCCCCAAAAATTATTCAAGCCTCCCCAAAATAAAAGTGTTTTCTTATAATTAATATTAAATTAAAGAAATTTCAAAATTATTGTCTTTATGATTGAATATTGTTTTACAATTTTTTGGGGATTAATTCAATGAAAAAGTTGACAACCTTGTTTTTTTCCTTATTTACGTTTTTTAAACAATATTATGAGTAAATACAGACAAATCCCCCCCCCAAGGTTTTAAAGCTAGTTACGCCACTGAATATAGTAGTATTATATAGGTACCTACCTACGTTATTAAAATATATTTTATATTAGGTAGATTAATTTTTTTTATATTATATTATTGTAATTAATATTGTTTATCGTACCGAACTATCGAGACCCAAGTTGAGCAGCATCATGAAAAATATCAAAGCCCAAAACACAGATCCTGGCATAGCTGCTATAGCTGCAGGATAAACAATGAACACCAAACCCGGTCCCTCCGTGGCCACGTGTTGGATATGTCGACCGGAAACATGGGACATATAACCCAGGACAGTGAAGATAACGAAACCGGACAAAAAACTTGTGATCGAATTGCACATAATTGCCAAGTATGCATCTCTAAAGAATCACATGTAAATCAATTATATAATAAACAATATAAGTATATTACACTATATTCATACTCAAACACAAATTATATAGCACAAATATATAATTATATATTTATTTAGCTCTTCAAAGAAGATAATGGGCCCAATGAACAAGTTCGTGTGAGGGCCCATGATATATATGTAAAAAGTTGTAAGGCAATGTGATCATTTTTATATTCAAGGAAATACCTACTTTATTATACTTAAATACCTATTATTTTATTCTGAAATTCATATTGATGGACAATAATTAATATCGCTAAATAGATAATTATAATATATAGGTAATATATAATATATAATAATTAATATCGCTAAATAGGTAATAAATAAATAAAATGTGTATTATTTATATGAATAAAAGTTTCACCTTACCTTAAAACATTATTATGGTATTTATTATACGAGGCGTAGGCTAATAATACTCCAAATCCAGGACCAAGTGAAAAGAATACTTGTGTAGCTGCATCTACCCAAACCTAAAATTTAATATTATTGATATTGGGTTAAACGCATATAACTACTCGTAATATAACATTATTTTATAACGAAATAATTGAATAAAATAATTTTTTAAATACCGGTAGGGGTTAGAAGTACTTCGCTTGTGGAATAATGTACTACAGGTGGTGGATGCATTTAAATTGAAAATAATGATAAATTATTTATTTCGATAAACATTTTTCTATGTGGCGATAGATATTACATCTAATATACATTTATTATTGTGAAAAAAAATGTTTAATTAAATATTTTATTAAAAATTATCAGTAGAAATTTCTAGTCTACCTACATTCAATATCTTTTAACCTCAACATTAATTTCTATTTGTACATAAGTATATCTATGTCCATCAGAAAGATTCATCAGTGGTCTCTGGTCACTTATATGTTATTTTAACTTGGCACTTTCATATATATATATATATTATATATATAAACAGTAGGTGATTAATAAGCACTGTTTATATTATATTTCTTAAAATATTAAAATACATTTAAAACATTTAAAATCACAGTAAACTATTATGTTATAGTTATTAATTTAAATTATTTTGTATTTTATTAGAGAAAATTGAAACATTGATTAAATATCTAAAATACTCGATAAATTATTTTTTTATTTCTCTTGGTTTATGATCTAGACTACTGCAGTAAAAATAGCTGTTGAAGATTATGACTATATATTCCTATAAATTATATGTATATGACACGTGCAGGATTATTCATATGTATATAGGTACCTATATATTATTATCTAGTAACTATTGTCACTTATTTAGAATATAATTCAAGAAGTTAGTAATCCATATAATTCAAAATTCTGAAGTATAATACATACATATACATAGGCTGCTTATACTCGTATATAGTGGTCAATATAAAATTCAACAAAAAAATGAAATCTCATTTTGACACGACAATTCCATTTTCTAGATGGGTGTTCATAATACACACTATTTTATCCGCTGCAATGTTGGTAGAATACGTAAACAGTTGTATAATTTTAGCAATAAAAAAATATGTGGTGAATGATATTTAGTAGGTGAAGGATTTTTATATGAAATGGATTTTTTTTTCAGATAAACTTATACAGGTGAATGAAATCATATTAGCTGTTGTTAATATGTTGTTAACTAATCTAAAAAATATATAATTCGTACTATAATAATACTAATAGGTACATATTTGTTCAATCATTTATTATAAATTATAATTCAATATAAGCACATTAATGCGTTAAACACACAGAATCTAAATGATATATAATAAATAATATTTACCTATATCTAAAATTCATAGTTTAAATAATATTAGGTATTGTTTGCACACTTACAAATGATTTATTTTGTTATATTTTATTTATTGGTTAATATCTAATTTTAAATTGATTTAAAAGTATTGTTTACAATTATTACAGTTTTAACTTTCTGAAATTATGCTTGTTCTTTAAATATATTTCAATGAAAATATGAAATAAACATACCTCAGGTTTTGCAATCATTGAAAAGTTTGGATATAAATAATAACGAACACCTTGAGCGGAACCGGGTAAAGTAATTCCTCTGATAAGCAAGAAAATTAAAACTACATATGGAAACAATGCAGTAAACCAAACAACCTGGAATAAAAATATTCATTATGAATTATTTAAATACCTTTAATTAATTAGATATCCCACTTTTCCTGATGTAGATATCCCTTTCCATAAACTGAAATAGCATATTAGGTAAACCAAAAACAGACATCCTGCCATATCCCATTTAATGTAACCTAAATCATGAATACCTTCACTATGATTTAACTCGAGCACTTTACGTCTGAAAAAAAAAACAATTTTTAGAATTCATAGATATTAAATTATGTTAAGCTAAATAACTTACAACCAATACTCCGAAGAAGCAGATGCTAATCGTGAATCGTTTGCCAATATTGTATTATTTTCTATCAAGTTTGAACTTGAATCATTTGACCATATCGTTAGCTATATTATTTAAAAGTAGAACATATTAATCTGAACAATTTAAAATTGTAGACATAATTAAAAACCATATTTATAAATAAGTACTAAATAATTGTATAATGCATAATAATTGTCAGAATAATATTTTAACCATTCATATTTTTTTTAATATGTAAATTATCTATTTATTGAAATTCTATAAAAGGGTATATAATTATAAGATTTCCTATGTATAAGCTTTTAACTATTAATTAATTTATTTACAAGTATCTACATATTATAAGACAATTAGCGTTTAGTATGCCTGCATACCTCTATAAAAAAATTATTACATAAAATATTATTTCAACTAAAAATAAATATACCAAATAACTAATGGGGAATTAGTAATATATTATGATATTATTATAAAATAAAATTTACCGGTTGACAAAAAACTGTATTCCAATCATTGTCACAGGTAGTCCAAGGTAAAATGTCCGTAAATGAAGCCAAAAAAAATCTCAATGCCCACGCTATGATCACGTTATAGTAAAAATCCACATAAAAGGCAATTAATACTACCGAATAACCAATGCCTAAATTCATAAAATAATATCGAAACGTAAATATCACTATAAATGTTCAATAAACCGTATTGAAAAAATATTACTTACCTTTGAACAATGGAACTAGCCTACCCCAGCATGTTATTGCTCCAGTTTGATAAAATTGCCCGAGGGCCAATTCCATGTAGAACAAAGGAATTCCTCCAACCAACAACATGGTACAGTATGGTATTAAAAACGCTCCTACAAAATCACGAATTATAAACGATGAAAAATAAAATAATATAAGACAGTATTAGTCTAACATATTTTCACTCACAAACGCGTAGTTTCAAATAGGCAATTTAACTACATAATAATATGTAGAGAAGATATTATTCAATTTATTAAATTTGCATAAACATTTGATATCATATTAATATGTATTATTATGTTACATTTTTTCTCATATCTCAAAAAAAAATATATCATATCGAAAATTATATGTGTTTCCATTTTCCATACCAACAAAATATTATACGTGGCATAATATGTTTATAGATATATTGTTGACGCCAAAAATAGTTAAATCTATATAATTATATAAAATATTTATAAAGAGATATTATTAAGTTAGTCGAATGGTGTAACAGAAATGGCATGACATAAAACTTAAAATAATGTATAGCTCTATTACCTTCTTGCAAAAAAAAAAAAAAATTAGATATATTGACTAATAAGTAAAGAGTAGATAATATTTACTTTATTGATTACAATAAACTCTAAAAGGTAACGCAATAAAACGGCGTTACATTGATCGTTATCATTAATTTATCAATTCATTTTTGCATAAGTAAACAGTTGTACTTTTGTAGGTACTAGTTGGGAAGGGTATAATGTTATATAATCGTTAGATGGAATAGATAGAGGTGGATCCAAGTGGTCGATTTTCGAATTGAAATATTCGCAAAGCTCGAATCGCATCGAATAGTTTTATACACTGTTTTTTATTTTCGAAATAAACTTCTTAAATTATTGTGTAATTTTACATATTATCCATATTATTATATTATTATCCTATGAATAACACATGCGATATTTTATAATTCATGAAAAATAATAGTGCTATAAAGATTGCCAAAAATATAATTTTTAAGTCTATAATACGTAGAAAAATTGTTGAAACTGATCCCTCCCAACCGACTCCTAGATCCACTACTTGAATAATTAAAACTCAAAACTTATTTTATAAGCTTCCGTAAAGAAAAGTTTTGTAATATTAATCAATATTAGGTCTGTTCTAATTTTAGTATATCTTGTCGGGCTTACCAAATCATATTTCTGTAGAGCACTAAGCCTCTTCCACTCTTTTCTTCAACATATAACTTTTACTAATCTTACTGCCTCTGTTTCATTCCTCCTTTAAACATGCCTGAAACATTTCAATCTATTATTTCTCATTTTTCTACTATTTAAGCAATTCCAATACTACCTCCCATATATTCATTTTTTATTTTGTTTTTTTCTAGTCACTCCACTCATCCACCTTAATATTCCCATCTTTATTACGCTCATTCTCTATTCTATCTTTTTATATACTGTCCAACATTGTAATCCATATATTATTACAGGCCAACCACTGTCTTATAAAATTTACCTTTTAACCTAATCGGGAACTTTTTATCACACAAAATACCTGACATTTCTCTCCACTTCATCCATCCACACTTTATCCTATGTTTCATAATACTTGAACCTCTCAATCTCACTCACTTCATCACCACTCAAACCCACTTGCCTTTCCCTATTCGTTTCGTGTTCCCTTTTTCCAATATCATACTCATTATATTCGGTCTTACTCTTATTAATCCTTAATCCTTTATCCTCAAAAATTTCCCTCCACTTTTCAAGTCTATCGTTCACTTCCACAAAATTATCTCCTATCAATCTATATAATTTTCAAATAACATGCTCTATGCCTCTATGATACTTCACTCTGTATATTCTTTGTTATTTTTTCCATTAGGTACTAAGGAAAATAAATAAGGACTCAAAGCCGAACCCTGGTGCACTTTTTTCGTAATTACTATTTCTCTAAAATGTTTTTTTGGTGTATTTTTGTTTGTTTTGGATGATTATATTTTTACTATCTAGTGAAAATCAATGATGAGACCTCTCAAAAAAAACTATCTCTACAAAACAAAATATGTACAACATACATATATTATGAAAATTTACCTATTACGTACTACTTCTATTATTACTACTACTATGTAGGTATTACCAAATAGATACATACTTCAATCAATACAAATTTAACCAAGTTTTAATCAATAAAAAGTCGAATCATACTGTAGTTGTCTTCCAAAATATTTGAATTTCCTCCCATCTTTAACGTAAATAAAAAGTCCAATTAAAAAAAAAAAAATAGTCAGGTAATTCAAAACTATATTTATCTCCGGTAAAATAATTAGTGGTATTGTTGGTGTATTACCTAAATGTAAAACACAATATCACAAAAAAAGTTTCAGAATTTAGGTCACAATTTTTCTTTATGAAATATTGCTTATTTCATATTTGTTGTTTGTTAAAAACTTTTTCAAAGTTCAATTAATGGTTTATGATTATAATTACGACAAAATGTATAATTTATCCAGCAGGCAATTCGTATTTAAATTACCCGTCTATTTAACTTCGGTAGGCAACTAGTTCCCAAAAAATAAGACGAAATATCTACAAGAAAAAAATATAGGGAAACTTCCTAATACTATGCCAATGTTAAACTTTAGGCTGTAATATATATATTAAACATTTTTATCAGCCCCCTGCCCAAAGTAAAACTATGGCTAGTAGATGCGCCCCTGGATCGTTACGTTATAGAATCTATTCAAAATAACTTCCTCAGATTTCTTTGTTAATAATGCCGCATCAATAGAACTAGATATTCCAGTTATGATGATATTTTTAAGCTTTTAAACAGGCATACGCTAAATATGGTAGAAAATAATCAAATTTAGGAGTTATATTTACATAAAATTAACTATTAAATCGCTTTATTGATTGTCTCACCTAATTCATTTTAATTTTGGCCTTTATTTCACAAAGAGAAATCCAAAATTCTATTTAAATAACACTAAATCAAAATATATACAATTATGACCGGCAAATAGACTACATAATATGACCTTTCTGATCCGAGCTTATTCAGTTTTTTTCATTGCGCTAAAAAGACTACTATAGAAACATAAAAAGCATCCTCTTTAAAATACCAAATGAGTAAAATTTACTTTCAGAAAAATGTAAATATGAAGAGATTGGGGTAGGGTCAATTTTGGTTGTCAAAATTTTGCTGTTCACAGAAAAAAATTCGATATAATTTTAAAGCCATGATATCCTTTGCACTTTCCAAAATCTAAAATTATAATAAATTTAATTTACTGCATTTTCCTGTATAAATTATAAGCAAACAAAATATATACATTTATTTGATCGTATACCTGCGTATTGAATAAAAAAGTTTGACTATATGCATTAACGAAAAAAAAATTAGAAAGGGGTATGCGGCCATATACCCCGTATACCTTCCACTATACATCACTGGTATAGTGTATACCTATATTGAATTGCGAATATCCATTGATCAGCCAATATTCCCAATGATGAGCCAAGTTAGGCTTTAAAAATTAGACGGGGGCAAATATGCCCCATTTGTTCTCCCCAAAATGTTCCTCATAATTATTTACTATAGTAACTACCGACAGATGGACGGATATAAAGGAGATATAAGGTGTTTTAAACTTTGATATCAAAAAATATCTTTACTCTCAAGAATACTTATATTTCCGCTCGAAATCTAAAACATGTTTCATTCATTGTTTACATTACTAATTTTGAAAAATTGTACGTCAAATATAATTTAATAATATCAACCTTACAATATAGATAGTGTAATTCTAAAATGTAATGGTATTATATAGTGCTCTTTCATTATGTACGACAAAGTGGTTTGAAATTTAATATCACAGTACTTCATGCATTATAATAAAATACATTTTAGGTGTAAAACAAGTTATAGATATATAAAGGGGATTTTGTAATAAGTAAAGGCAAATCAGTAACACTAAATGGAAGATGACAAAGACCTCGTGAATATTGCATTAAAACTAATAACTACTAACGTTATAATATTATCATCATCCGGTTTAGTAGTATAATTTATCGAATCAATTGACCGACTTAATTTAATATACATACTATAGTAAATATGGTATGAATATGTTATAAAACTAAAAATATTAATAATTGTTAAATATGTGAAATATAAAAATATATATTTATACAAATGAACCGTTTAAAAATTTTAATGTTATACAAAATAATATAAATTTATTATAGGTAAAAGTGTTAATATCTTATATTATCGCAATTAAATTTTTTGATTGTTAAACAAATCTGTAGTAGGTATAAACAAATATTTACTACAATATTTATTAAATTATATTTTCATTTTATCATTTTATATTGAATAAAATTAATTTATTTATTTATTTATATAACACCTATTATTTAAGTAAAATATAAATTGTATTTAATATAAAGATTTAAATATTTTAATAACACAAATGTTAAAACTGTTTTCAATTTAATATCAAAAGAGAACTACAAAAAATGGCACAAGTATTTTTTCGAACTAATTAAATCAATTTTATGGTAAATTTGTTTATGCCTATTGCAGATTTGTTGAAATAATTTTTCCTAATGCCGTTTTTCAATTACCGATCATAAAGAAGTATTATCTGCTGGAATTTCATCTCTGTAATACAAGAATTTCGCGTAAGAGGTTTATCGATATAAGAAAGACAGTGGAATCGCTAAAGTACAGAATACGAATAATAATAATTGCTCAATACATATTTTTCATATCCGCACCAAGAGAACGAGACATAGGATTTGATTTTTATTAATATTTATTTATTATACTGTATTTTTCGATGATTGTACCAAGTATTTTTTCAATAAACTTATACGATTTCAATAGCGGGTTAGCAAATATAATAACATACTTATATTCTAAAATACTTATTTAGTTTACGTATTTATGTTTAAATCATGCATAAGTAATTAGAATATTACATAACTTCCAAAAAAATTATATTTAACACTTCACAAATAAAAAATAAATATTAAAATATATTCAAAATAAGTGGGTTTAAATAGTTAGTAATAAATGTTCGAAGACATCTAATACTTAAAAGTATTGCGATAAATATACATTATGTAACCTAAAGAAAAATATATTATGAATAAGTAAGTATGTTAAATTCGATCATAATAAATTAAATCAAATAAAATAATTATTATTATTTGTCTATTATAATAGTAACCTATGTAAAGGTTAACCTTGGTTAAGAAAAAGTTATTTTCATTTTAAATATTTATGTTGGATAATTTTTATAAATAAATAAAACCCAAAACCACTAAAAATCATTTCATATTGTATGCAAGTACATATTTTGATAATAAAAAGTACATTTTTCTGGATTTGAGTTTTATTTTATGCATTTTAAATGTCTTTGAAAACTATTTTGATATTTAGTACATTACAACAATAATTTATAAATCACATGTCTGTTAAAAACTTTTAAAGTAGATATTAAGATTTGAAATCTAACAGATATAACTTTCAGGATTTCAATATAAGTTAAATGATTACATATTATTATGTGAATAAGTTTTAATTAATAATTAGATACATTTTCAATCCTAATAAATTTGTTTGTCTAAAAAAATAATTGATTGTATTTTACTATAATACAAAAAACACACCATTCAGAAAATAATAACTACCTATAAAGTTTTTTTTTCTGTGGAATAATAAAGTGATATCATTAAGTTTTCATCTCCACTCAAGTATATTTTAAATCGTAATTTACTCAAACTTATTGAACCGTGTACTATAACTATAACCTATACTCTACAGATTATAAAACGAATATTTCCTAAATATTTTCAATATTTCTATTAATTGCATGAAGGACATAAAAATGTAATATTATAGGTATTTTATTAGTTATAAATTAGAATTATGCTAAAACACAAATATATTTTAATTACATTCTCAATAATATATTAGAATTTCAACACAAAAAAGTCAAACATGCGTAAATTAAATATAAGTATTCAAAAAGTTCTACTCGTTTCACAGGAATATTTAAACCCTGGATATCCGTAGTACAAGATATTGCTGATTAATCTGAAAATCATGATTTACGTTTACACCTTTTGATTCTCGATATGCCTAAATGTATGTATACAGCCTGTTGTACCTACGCTATATCAGTAATGAACCATTTCCGTGTGCTCGAACATTATTTCCGGCCGCTAACAGAATTTTCTCATTTCCCGTAGGAAACCCCTTTGATCATCTATGAACTACAGATCTATACAAATCGTAGCCTATAACAGTTTTGCATATACTTTTCATATTCTGCATCCATTTTTCTCACTTTTTTTTGGAAGAGCCCTGAAATTATGGCCGTTTTTTTCATCTTTGTTTGTTTTTTGAGTATGGTTTAATGAACTTTTTAATTCAAAGTGCGATTAATGTATAATAATTATTAATTATTAATATGTAATATGTACCTACGCATATAGTTTATACCTATAATATAGTTATTTTATTCAAAATATTAATAACGATATTATAATATAATATATTATATTCCAGTGTGTCTCTGCACGTAATATAATAAAATATCATACGCTGTAAATCTTTTCATAATTTTGGTGTAACCAAAATGCACAAGGTGGACCAAAAGTCATGGTCTGACTAGCACATTATGGATATGTCATGTACCAGTGTTCATAAATCACTTTTGTCACGTGTATTACTCAGGGAGCCTATTGTTTTAAAATGTTCCGGTATACCCACCTTACTCAATTCGGGTTATTAGTTATTATTTTTTCGAGAGAATATAAAAATGACGTACCTAACGTATAATTAACATGCAGAATTCTTTTGAAAAATAAAAATGTGCTGTGTAATATCACACTGCAGCTCGATACGAAAAAAATAGTACCTTATAATACATATCCAAGTATTATTTTTGATTTAATAGATTAAAAATAAATACATAAATGAGTAAATTGTATATATTTTTAGAAAATTTCAAGTAGACACAAAATGTCTTTTAGAAAATGTATATTTATGTTCAATAATATTTTTTAAGTGAACTATAGGCGTCACATGAGTATGGCAGGATTACACCAAATGCGATCGCAAGTTTATCGTAGAAAATTACAAATTTAATAATTGCGATAGGATGGCGAGAAGAAGAAGCAATAGGGGCAGATTCCCTGGGCCCCCGTGGTTCAAAATTATATTAAGGCCCCGCAGTTTAAATATTTTACGACCTCCCGAAAATAGTGAATGACCTTTTTTTCCCTTATTTTTTATTTTATACTCTATTCTATCTTCCTATCCACTGCCCAAACACTCCAATCCGTACATCATTGCAGGCCTCACTGCTGTCTTGTAAAATTTATCTTTTAACCTGATTGGGATTCTCCTGTCACATAAAATACCTGACGCATCTCTCCACTTCATTCACCCACACTTAATTCTATGTTTCATTTCTTCCTCAAAACAACCATTATTTTGTGGAACAGATCCTAAATATTTGAACCTCTTGACCCCATCCACTCAACTTCATTCCTTACCTTTTCCTATTCATTCTGTTTTCCCTTTCTCCAAAACCATACTCTATATATTCTATTTCATCCATACTACCATACTTAATACTATCCATACTTAATGCAAAATTTTCTCCGGGAGAGCTTCTCTTCACTCTCTCTACCAGTTCACTTCCTCAAGACTACCTCCAACTAACACTATATTTTCTGCAAACAGCACGGCAACTAACCCTGTATATCCTAGTTATTTCATCCATAACTAAAAAAATAGATAAAGATTCAAAGCCGAACTCTGGTGTATTCCTATTCTGACCGTAAAATCTTCCGTTTCCCCATAAAAACTCCTTACTTTTGTACTTGCCCTTTCATACATGTCCTCAATTATATTGACGTTCACCTTTGGTAACTCTTTTTCATTAATGTCCATTTAAAGGTCTCTCTAGGATCCCTATAATACTTTCTCTAGATCAATAAATGTCATACACAACTACTTCTTCTTTTCTCTGTACTTCTCTATTAATTGTCTACTACAAAATATTGGCTCCATTGGTACCTATGTCTCAGACATAAACCTAAACTGATTTTTCCTAACAAATGTCTCACCTTTTACTCTCTTATCTATTACCTTTCCCCTTTTATTTTTCATTTAAATAAATTTACTTCATAGAATTTTAATATAAGATGACCAATATATTTATATTTATAAAGAAAAAAGAACAAGTGTATAATAAAATCCTCCAAATATTTATCGTCAAAGTTCTAAATTTAAACAATTTATAAAAAAAATATTTGCTTTCAATTTTCTTCGTACCAATTCAATTAGATTGTTAATTAAAATATAGGTTTAATATTCCAAAATGTTTTTTAGAAGTTGGAAAACAATTTTCGGAAAAACTAAATGATTTAGAAAGATACAAAAAAGTTAAAATAAATAATTGAATTGGTACGGGTAGTAAATGATACAGCAGTGAACAGATAGAAGGGTAATAATTATGAAATAACTTAATACCAAGTTCATCAAAACTGAGAGCCAAATGCAGTTTACTTTACACTAAAAATAACAAAATATATTATTTGTTTTATTAATAATAATTTGTTGTATTTATAATTCTTTAGAGGGTTTAAAATTATTGAAAAATATCCTGATTATAATACCTACAAACATTATTAAAAGGACGCCGTAAAATATTCCATAAAAAACATAGTTTTGTACTTATCGGTATTATTATATTAGTATAGATATTAAGTATAGGTATTATTATTGTAAGTAGGTATTATATCGGCTAGAATAATCACAAATAAATATTTTTATATCTATAAATAGCTGACAAAATTTTGACAGATCTATTTTTATTTGATATTAATATTATATTTTACATAAGAAGTTATTGAAAATTGTGAAATTTTTACTTTTAGGATCAACAAATATAAAATACTTGCGAAAAAAAATCCTCTGTGAAAAAAAATCACACAACAATGAAAAGTGGTACTAACATAGAAATATTTTTAAACTACTTTTAAAATATACCTACTAAACTATTTTTTAACGGTTGGGTTTTCATTTTTCTTAAAATTGTATAAAAAAATGTTTATACAAATCCCCTAAAATAACGGTGCAGTGTCCTCTTAAACGCCATTTTATTAAAATAATATTATATTAATTACATTATGAAATATACATAAATAATTTTAGTTATATATCTTAAAATTAATATAAATAACATTATTATTATTTTTGACTTTTGGTTATTAATTTAAATAACATAATTTTATAGTTTAAAAAACATAAATCATATTTATCATTATACAGTTTTTCAGATGTTCCATAGAAAATTTCTATGAAATTTTAAGAAAAATGAAAATCCAATTATTTCAAAATATTTAAATATATTTTAAAAGTAAATTAAAAATAATTCTGGCTCAATACCATTTTTTATCGTAGTATAATCCGGATATTTGTTGAAAAAAAATATGCCTACTTAAATAACTCCAGATTGATTTTAGAGCCATAACACCTATTGTCAAAATGAAAGAAAACAACATTTCCGAGTGCACTTCAGATCTCGTTTTCATTATTCCAAATACGACGTGAAATATATTGCTTACAAGTGAACAATGTATTTAGCATATTTAAATAGCTGTAATTATTTTGGAAATTAATTTTTCAGAAAAATAAAAATAAAAATTCCCTAATGTACACTTAAAAATGTTGTTCTTTTCAATTTTGATAATAGGTGATTTGGTCATGAATTTACTTAGATAAAAATGATTTGCAATCTAAGTGAACGTGTTTAATATAGTATCAAAAATCACAGGTGTAACAAAAACAATTTCGGAAAGCCCACTTTGCGAGAGTGCTAAATTCCCGGTTTCTAAATTTTAAAACAATTTGTTTCACCTACTCTATCTACTTTTGTATAGACACCTAAAACTAAAGAAATAAATTAAATTTGAAATGTTAATATTGGTACCCACGGCAACGAATTGTAAAGACATGCAGACGTATAATATGCGTTTAATATCCTATTTCCTTGGTAACCAAATCAACATAGGTACTCGTAACTATACGAACAGGCAGACGGACGGGCCTACCTTTTATAACGGAAATATTTTATAAATATTGGGGGAAATAACAAACAAAACTGTCATGGTCATATACATATATAGGTATATATTTTTTTTTTATTTATTACAAAGAATCTCTACTCAAAATCGTTTTATTATATATTTTTATACATTATTTAATAAATCCACTACCGGTTTCCTATTCGAGGACTGACAAACCAAGTGCTTCCACCCGATAATTGCCACTTTTTTTTATTATTATTATTATTAAGGGGTAATAAGCTAATAATCACGTTAATCCTAACACTCGATAACTATAATAAATTGTTTTTAGTTTTAATAATAATTATTATGATTGAGTGATCCTTTATTTAAGGATTAATTGAAAAATGATGTAGGTACGCTTACTCCAGTGTTGCTTAGGGCATACAAACATTACAAACTAATAAGTAATAAATCATTTATATATATATATATATATTTGTCTCAAAAACAATAAATTAACTTCACTAATTTTTAACTATATAACATACATACACCTAATAACAATTTAAAATGTTCATTTAGGTCTTTTGATAATGGTTTTGAATATTTTTTTGAACAATTATGTATTTTATAATTATATGAATTCGTAATAATTATTACTGTATTGAAAATCGGAAAATTTAGGTATACCTACTCAGTACTCAATCTAACCAACACTGACATTTCTCTTTTACAAAACTAGATCTATATTTTTTGTATATATTATATAGCGTTAATGGAACGATTCGCCTTTCTGATGTCTGTTAAAACTAAATAACGTAATGGGTTTTATTTGAAAATTTTCGATCATTTCAACTTTTTCTTTTTAATAATAATGAACAACGTATAAATACATTTTAACATTTCAAAAACCTTTTTACTGAAATGCGCCCGTCATTGAAATACATGCGAAGGCGTCGAGCAAGAAAATTGTCATCAGTTCCGGTGCACTCGCCCTCCTGATATTCATTCTTCTTCTTTTTTTATTATATACATCTTAAACGGTACGGATTTTTCTTCCCTTTCTCCATTTATTTCATACTTAGCCGTGACAAGAGCCTTGAGCTTACAATAAAAAGCCCCTCCATATTACCCAACTCGCCCAAAAAAAGGGTTTCCGTTCAATTTTTATTATTTTATTTTAACAAGCAAGATATTTCATAGCATTTATTAAACATTTACTGAGAGAAGATTATAGTTTTATTAATAATTTTCTATAAAATGTAATTAAATTTTTTTAAGAACATAATATACTTATGAAGGATCCTACAACTTATTATGTAGTGACATTCATTTGACTAAAAATATTAACTTAATTTACCTTCCGTTTCACAAAATAAGACAAATTACACTATAACACGCTTATAAGCAACTATAGCCTACTATATTAAACTATATATATTTATACAATTTAAAAATTTGTCCAGATACAGATGATTATATTTATTTAATGACGATTTTGAGAAAAATTTGATAAAATATTATTATTAAAAAATAATAATTGGTAATCATCATGATATTTATGGCATTATGGTTATTATAACTTTGTACATTAAAATGTTTTCTTTGCATTTAAGAAAACTACTGGGAAAATAGAGAAATGTTCAAGAGAACACTATTAAGGAATAGTATTAGAATGAATTTGCATTAAAAACCTCTTTACCCCAAAACTCCTACTTGACTTCTACCCGAAAAGTTGCTAAAAATAAACATCATTGTAAAATAGTTTAGGTACCTAAATTTCGACATTAATTTATTTTACTAATATATTTTACAGATTCTAAGTGGGATTTTTATTTTCATTTTTCTGAATACAGCTTTTTGACTAGAAGACTTCTTCAATTGTATGGTAATAAAATATACATATGTACCTATATTTTGGTAGTAAATATGATCATAATGGTACTTTGATAAGGTCCTTTTTCGAATTTTTTGAATATGTCACATAAGGAAAAACTATCGAAAGACGACGAAAAAAAAACCGATAAAAAATGGTTATTCCCTTGTAATTCATAAAAAAAACAATTGTTCTAGGACATTTTTAAAGAGTAAGTATAGGTATATTATATTTTTCTATTATCTTTATTTTATTGGTATAATTTTTTTAGTATTTTATTTTCAAAAACATTTACCCATTTATTATTATTATTATTTTTTTTTTTTTTTTTGCATTAATTAATTAAATATAGGACACTAAGTTCTGCTCAGAACCATTTAATCAAAACCAATTTCAAATTCAATACATCTACCACCTGCAATAGTAGCCTACTCGAGTATTCTAAAAACTGTTGTTTGCGTATTATCGAATTATTTTGAACCAAATACAAAAAGAATATAATAAATATTTTAAAATATAATATATATATATATATAAAATACGTATATCCGTATTTCACGGATTCTATTATAATTTATTCTCGAGTGAAAATGTAAAACATTAAAATAAAACTGATTAATTTTATCGAACTAAAATTGAAGAATAACATATAATATAACGATTACATTAAAGTTCTTGATGGACTCATCATTTCATTGAAGTCTCGTAAATTGAATAAATTAAATTATTTCTATACCGTCTAAAAGGTAATTATTTTGTACATAATATACCTTAATGTTGAAATATTGATAAAATAATGTACTTTTATATATACGAGTATACCTACAAATGGTTTATTAATTATTTCCACATTTTTTCATTAACCATCTATTGCTGTGATAATAAAGGAATAATAATTTAGGGAACTGCGATTAGCCTTACTATTGCAGTAACTATATAATATAGTAATAATATTATTATAACATTTATATTGCAAAAGTATATAAATTTACCGATATAGTTCTTAACTAATGACTTAATCATGCATAACGTCTGAAGTAGGTATATAATACTCATATTCTAATATCATAATATATGGTACCTATACAGTATACGGCTATATATTGAAACTCTTTCGACCTAGGTACTTATTGAAACGACCTCAACTATATAAAATATGACAAATGTCTCCAATCTCCATCATCCAAAAGCGCACTCAGAATAGAAGGACTGGAGTCGGAATAGGGCTACTGAGTTATTAAAATGTGTAACTGAATACCTATATAGGTACTATCTTCCTAGTGACAATAGCAGTTCAATGACAATTCGTCTTTTTGGAATATCTGATTATACAATACACGATATTTTAAAATTGAATTTGTAGATACTAAAACATGAGTTTACCTTACAAAAGTAATAAAAAATGGACGCAGAATGTTCAAATCATAAACGTGCACTGTGCGGGTGCAGCGGATATGGTTCATATGCAGATATGGTTCACATGCTGCATCTGTAATTTTTATGGTCTTTGGATTTTAGCGGTGATGATTTCTATTATTTCTTAGATAATTTATTATAGGTTATTATAGTTCAAGCAATCATAGACCTGTTCACAAATGAAAAAAGAGATCTATACCTACTACTTTAAGAAAATTTCAATACCTTGTATTTATTTTTAATTTTTTAGTATTATAAGAAAATAAGATAAAATTATGTATTAAAAAATAAATTTGTTATTTGTATTAGTACTAAAATATTAAATTTAAAAAAAAATGCTGAGCCCCCTCGCTTTTTTTGTAGTACATTACAATTTTTAAATCACTCCCCTCTAGATTGAGTTTCAGATACGTCCCTATCTTAAGCTTATTTTTCTGGTTCAGTTCGGTCCAGTCAGTTTTGTTTTACGACCCGGCCCAACCAAGGTATTTTATCTACATTAGGAGGCCTGTCCCAACTATTGGTATCAAATAATTATTTGTCTATATCTTCGGCCCAACTAGGAATTTTTATTTATATTAGATGACTCGACCGACCCAAACTTTTTATATAGATATCTGATAATTAATTATTTTCAAAACTCGGTCAAAATTGTTTGTCCATATATTATAAAAGTCCGATTAGGTCCGGTATTAAATTATTTTTCAAAATTTCACCAAGCCTCGATACTATTTTTAAAACTCTAAAATTTTACTAAGGAAAACAATATTGTGAAATGATTAGAGGGAAGGACATATTTGTTTTGTGCACCGAAAAAAAGACGAGTAAGAAACAAATTTTCTTCGTGTCAAGATGAAGTTATATTTATCATTTCATTATTATTAGATAATGGATACAAATATACATTTTTATACAGCCCTACCCAGTTAGTACCAGGACCACAAAATAATTTGTTGGCTGGCGGGTTGGCTCGAACCAATATAATATGTATATTTCTGTGGTACGAAGGCCACGGTTAATATACGTATGTCATTTTTCCAACTTCCGGGAAAGTCAAATTAAATTTCTTTATTGATACTGAAATTCTAAATGTTTTGAAATAATGAAATATTTTAATGATGACTAATATTTGTATGATACATATATTACGTAAAAATAGTGTAAGAATGTCTGCCCCATTGACTATATCTTATATTAGGTATATAATAGTTACCTATAGATAACAAATCAAGTCTATAACGACGAAAATTGGAAAAATCTTACCTCCGCCATTCTTATAACACAGGTACGGGAACCGCCACACATTAGCCAAGTCCACGGCGAATCCTATAACGGACATCAGGAAATCCGTTTTGTTTGACCACTGTTCTCTGCCCGGTCGCCGACGCCGCTCCATCGCGATCGCCGGCGGCATGTAACTTCCGTCACCACCACCACCACCACCACCACCACTGTCTTCGTCGTCCATGGCCATCGTGACCAGCTATCCACCAGCTCTTCTGTGATATTATATATATTGGCATATTATAAAACAAATTTCGAGCAAATTCGTAATTATGTAGGTATGGTATATACTCGTATAATATTACAGAATAATGTCGTACCTACAAAATATATTTATTTTACTATTTTACATAATATAAATCCAAAATGTGTAGGTACGCACAATAATTTATATAATATAATAATTAATTTTTCTTTCGGTTTTTAATTTTTTTTTTTTTTTTTTTTTTTTTTTCCGATGTTGAGAGGATAAAGTACCGGGCGTAGGGGAGATACACGCGTATATGGATGACATATAACAGCACAGCCAGCGTGATTGAACTGTCGTCGACATTTTAAGCAGAGTGGAGAGTGGACAGTGTATATAGGTACGTCAAGTTTAATTAACCAACAATTATTATTATCGGACAACAATGCCCGCGACCAAAGTAGAAAAACATAAAGCCTATTGTATTCATACATACACGCCACCCGTTTGTTCGTTTTTAATTCATCAAGTACGCACCTAATAAATTTGTATTTACCTACCATATACACACACGTACCTACTGCTGCAGAGGAATATAATAATAATAATAATAATAATAATACGATATAATAGTGAGATGAGAGGTCCCGAAACTAAATCTGCTATTGAATGATTAAATCGACATTTTCAAAAAAATAAAAATAAAAATGCTGTAGCGAATCGAAGGTATGTAACGGATAATAGGTAATTATCGATTATCGTCGGAATACACACAAAAATATGCGTTTTATGTAAAAAAAATAATTTACACATATACTATTAAGAAAACGCTACTGTACTACACTATGGTGCTGCGGGTTCTCCACTGTACTGAGTCCGGACTGTATACTGACCATAAGCGCAACTAGAGGGCTTTGTGGGCTCAACCCCCTAAAATTATTCATAATACCCCAAAAATAAAATTGTTTTCTTATAATTGATATTATAATAAATATGTTAAAACTATACGTTTTTTAGACAATATTATGGATGAACCCTCCCCCCCAAGATTTTAAAGCTAATTGCGTTACTGATACGGACTGATAATATACTTTTACCAACGGTTGACTATATATTTGAAATTATTTATAGGTACCAAAAATAAGTTTTGTTAAGTATTTATAATATATATAATATATAAAATAAATAAATAAATAATGTTATTACTTATTAATTAAGAATGTATAGAGAGTGTATACCACCAGAGTCGGATCGAGGGGAGTATCTCTCCCCATCCCTAAAAAACAGTCGGCAAAATGAAGCTCAGTCGACAAAAACAGAAAGATAATAACCTTTTTTTTACGTCTTAGAGAAAGTATTTTGGAATTTAATCGGAAAATTATAAATTTCGGCTATTTATTAGTCCGCAAAATATTTAAAAAAAGTTGATTACGTTTCAAAGATGTATCTCATCGATATTTTCGAGACACCCCCCTCCCCTCTATAAATATTTCTTTGGACCGGCTCTGTATATAACTAACGTTATATTACATTTTTTCAGGACTTAATATCTCATTTACTATACCCATTTGTACTTAAATATCTCAAGATCTATAATTTTTTCAAAAAACTTGAAATGGATATAAAAATTAAGTGCAACAATGGATTTTCGAGATTTTTTGAACATAATTAGAGTAACGTATGTACATTCAACCTTGCATACAATTTTTAGGAGCCTATACCCAAATTTACCACTTTTGACCATAATAACCTCGAAATCTAAAATATATATAAATAGCACAAAATTTCAAATGATTTTTTATTTTATTTATTTAATCTACGTGAATATCTACAAAATTACATATTCGGTGTAAATTTAAAGATTTTAAAATCATTATTTTCGAAATTAGGAATAAATCGTATTTTTCTCATTTTTTCGTCATTTTTTGGTAGTTTTTCATTATGCTTTTAAAAACTATTAGGAAAATTGAAAAATTAACTCTTTAATTAAGTATCAACTATAAGTAATTTTCTACCGGAAAATGGGTAAGTATTATTAAGTGTTATCAATATTGTAAAACCACATTATGTTGTTAAATTGTATAACAGTTCACCCCGAACACTTAACCCAATCAGCCATTTTAAAAAATTTTGATCACAACACAATGACCATTTCACACACCACAATATTTCTAATAATAAATCAAAGTTTACGTATTTTAGATTGTAATGAATTAAAATAACATGTTTGAAATTTGTTTATAAAAGTCCAGTTATATTATAAAAACTACCAAATATTTTTTTTTAACAAAATACCTAAACTTTTTTGTTATTATTAATTGAAATACATTTATAAATGACAACGAATTGTAAGGACATTAGAAAAAATAATCTCTTTATGTGTGTTATATTTTTCAGTTTATGTTTCCCTAGTAATTATATAACTAATTAATAATTAATTAACAATTATTGTAAAGACGGTTAATTGTAAAATCAAATAATTTCTCTAGTTCTAGTTACTATGACAACGAATCGATAGGATGGACAGTTGGGATATAAGATGTTTAAACTTGCGTTTAAAAACCTAGAAACCGGAAAAGAAATATTCATGGATTTTCTTTGAAATCCCTTTTAAGAATATATTTACTTCAGTAAATTCAAAATACTTGTTATCACAGTAGAAACTAGAATTATTATATTGAATAGCGTTATGTATTCTTTTGTCAAAAATGTATAATGTTACATACTTACATATATTTTACCTATATTGTTATAGTACTAAATATACACGTCGTGTCCAAGGTTTAATGCTTAAAATAGTTAATATTTTTAAACTGATGAATCTGATGAATCTGGGTAATATTTTAATCGAATCGATTGCTTATTTGGGTAAATATTATGGATACAATTAAAAAAAAATTATTAATATATTATTTATCTTCTTATATTATTTATATTATTAAATATTATATTATATAATAATCAATTAATTTGTGGAAAAAATTTTACACTCAATTTATTTAGTGTTCATGATTTACATGAATTCCAAAATTGAATTGTATAAAATAATTTTTGTATTGCATCGTTCTGGAATCTAGTAGATACTTGTGACCCAATTTTTAATCGAGTTGATTTTTAAATGACTTGTGATTATATTTATCCAATCGAGTAAATTAATTATCAAGTTTTTACCCAAAGAAGCCATCAAAAAGGTGAAAAGTCAAATTTACCCAAACATTGTCCCTCCAAATTATAGAAAAAAAAACTTTTAAATAATTACATAAAACAAAATAAATTTGGTATAAAAAATATTATTTAGTTACGTGTATTTTAAATACAAACAATACAATAGTTTTAGTGCCTCATATTTTAACTTATTTTAAACTTACAATATATTAGGTATATAGATACATATTCAAGTATTCAACCATAATAATTATTATAAAATTAATATTAAAAATTCGTATTTACTACTAACTAGGTATAGGTAATAAGTAAGTACATATATGTTCTACACCTATTATTGTTTTATGACATTTTTTTATATGAACCATTTAAGTGAGAAATAGTAAACTATTTCATATTATTAAATCTTTTGATCTAAAATATTATCAATTTATATTATGTTACCAATTGATAAATGTTTATATATACCTACCTAATTATCAATCAAAATGTAATGATAATATACGCAATATACCTTACACTTGCAAGTTAAATTATTGCATTTGTAATTGAATCACACACGCGCCCATCCACGTACTCGCTTAATAATATTATTAAGCATGATACGCGTACCTATATATCATTCGAGATTGATTAATAAATTACCTATTTCGAAACTTGTAAATATTTTAATTAAGCGATCATGAAAGTTTGACGAATTAATAAATAAACAGTATCATAATACAAAAATTTGTTTCTCATAATTTTTAATTTTTTTATGATTAATTTGTAACCCGATGATGACTTATAGTCAAAAATAGTTGTTGCCTATAATCTTTTTTCGAATAATCTAGGCACGTTTTTTTCTTTATATATTATTTTTTAACATATATATTAATTTTACTTGTACATATATTAATATTTATTTATTTTTATTTAATTGTTCATGATGACTAATGACATTTTTTGAGTTGCGATATATACATTATATATACTTTGATTTGCATATAATTAAAAAATATACACCCGATTTTTAAAGTATTCTGTATAAGCATTTTTTAAGAAATATGCAAATCCAACTATTTAAAAATACATAAATACATTTGAAAATAATTAAAACGCATAGTCCTATCGCTGTCAATATAATTTTTTACTGATTTATAGCCCGATATTTATTGTAAAAAAAAAAAAAATATTTACCCAAAACTGTTAAAACGATATTAATTTTTCTTAAACTTCAATAACATTTTTTTTTAAATTTGAAAATTAAAAACACCTAAACAAAATTCCTTCTCAAATATTGTCTTCTATCAATATCAATATCTATTTATAATTTTATATAATTTATAATAGGCAATTTAACATTGAATTCAATTTAATAACTTGTTTTAACAATTGCCGCTAAAAGTAGTCGTCGTGTGCGGTTCCGTTATAACTCTTACAATGTTAAAATAGTAGCAAGTATTATTTTAATATCCTTCAAATACAAATATAAGATACCTACTATTAAAAGTTGGTAAATTTTCGACGTATAAAATGTACCTATAGACGTTTAATTTACAATATTGCTTTCTTAAAGTAGGTACCCAATACAAATTATAAACTAGCATCATATTATGTGTTAGAAAATAATGTTTTTCGAATAAAACTGTATTTATTTTTACCGAAATAAATAAAACAAACGTTTGTTTGTAATATACTATTGCTAAATATTAGACCGTAATGGGTATTTATATTCAAAAAGGCAATGTACATACCTGGTGCCTTTCGGCTTGTTGGATACCCGTCCCCGAAGCATCAGCACACCCGCGTAGATTGGACGCGTGTGTAGACGGAATAAGGCGCCGCGGATCGGACAAAATAGTGTTGTTGGCGGTTTTGTGCACTTCGCATCGCGTCGGCCAATCGGGACCGTGCAAATCATTCCCTGGCGCTTGCGTGCTGTTTTTCCCCATTCGACCAAAAGTACACGTATACTAAACAATATTTTGAGGTATAATATAGGTACTATATGACGTATTATCGTATAGATTCGTTTAGTTTTCAGATATTTTCCGATGCGATCAAGCCTGTTGAATTATTAGTCGAGTTTTTCAATTCTAAGGTAATTTTCCGCTATAAGTACCGTTTTAACCATAGATAATACGTATATATACCTAAAACAGACAATATTATTATTATTATTATTATAATCTCTGATATATCTAATAACAATATTAACAATATTTTATTGTTACAATTATTGTTATTATTTTTATTATAGTATACCTATACCTATATATAATATTATATTCCACATGTTTTGCATAGGTACGTGAAATGTATTCAGATATTTAAGTAAATCGACATATTGTATATTATGTACCTATCATGTATTATAGATGTTAAAATGTTTAGTATGATTACGAACGTCCGCTTATATCATCTATATGTACAGGTACAAATCAAAACGTAAACGCGATTTTCATTTTTCGGTAGAACCGCGCTGTTTCTGCAGCGCGTTCGAATTAACAACGAATATAATAATATTACGTATAGTATTATAAATTATTAACAATCTGAAAAATTCAAATCGTGATTTTTTTTTTTTATGGTTCGGTTAACCACAGCGCAACGATTATTCAACGTTTTACAAATCCACTTGGTGTTTTTAATAATAACGTACCTATACCTACTATATATATATATATAGGTACGTATTTACCTAACCGTTGGTACCTACTTCCCTTAAATATATTCTCCTCAATTATTCTGTAACCGTTTCGTATTCGGGTAATTAAATACGACATAATATACATAAAACTATAATATTTTTAAAAATAAGGTGCACTTAGCTCATTGGACAGGATACTCTTGATGAGTGTATTGCATCATTAATTTGATAAAACGATTCTGAACGGAACTTCGGTGGTAATACACGTACATAAATCTCGATTTGACGAAATCGTATTTTGTCTGTTTTTACGTCATTTTTTCCTATAGCGTTTATCGAAAATGGCCTCCTTAAATTACAAACTAGATGATGAAATGTGCTGCGGAAAAATCGGTATACGTGTACAGATTGGTTCAAGGGTCTTCTGGTCGAAAAATTGTACACAGAAAAATGAAAATAAAAATAAACATCATTGTAAAACCACTAGCTTCCACGTTCCGCTCAGAATCTAAAATGTTTACAAACGTTTTGTTAAATTAGTAATACAAAAAATATATATAAATAGGTATATTTAAAAGTAGGTAATTACACAATATATTATAGTATTTGGATTAAGAATATAATATAGAGAATAATAAATATATAAGAATATAATATGTTTGTTTTTCAGTTGGGTTATTTCTATACTATTGTATATAAATGCATACGTATTACTTTTTAGGTTTTTAAACTTATGTTTAGACACCTTATATCAACGTTGTGTCCGACGGTCCGTCCATCCGTCTGTCCGTATAGTTATACTATAGGTAGTAGGTACATAGAGATAGATTATTAATTTGGTTACCTAGGAGATGATATTATTCGTTGTTTTATATTTTTAGATTTTTGTTTAAAATACGTTAAGAAATCGGGAATTTAGCGAACCCGAATTTGGCGTCTCCGTCTAACTAATTGATAATAATATACCAAATATAATTTATTATATAATATGTATTATGTTTATTATATTGTTTAGCATTTTTTTCACAACTTTCATCGTTTTTAATATTAGAGTAAATAAACCTATTAGCAAATTTATATACGTGATCATTATCTATGCTTTGTCGACGTCTTTTTTTACAAAATTTTAATTTTAAAGAAAAATATATCTATTTAAATTATTGGAATTAAAAAGTAGTTATATATCTTTACAAAACTAAAATTTTGTAAATTAAGCATAGATAATGATCACGTCTATAAATTTTGGTATGGTAATAGATTAAATTACTTAAATATTAGAAATGACAGAGTTGAGATGAAAATGCTAAATGTAAATTTCGTATATTATCAGTAGGTTAGACGAAGACGGTAAATGCAGGTATTAATATTCATCTTAAGTAGACGCCACGCATGCATTATTTTATTAAAAAAAACTATTTTTTTATAAAATTGTTTTCTTTAGCTGTAGTCGTAATTAAAAAAACTAAATTTTTACATAATATATAGTAGTCAAAATTATCTGTATTCTAATGTCGTAGCATTATTAGCATAACATCAGTTTTATTTGTGCTATAAAAAATAAAACATAAGGATAAAACACAGATAATTTTGTCTACTATACGTGTATAATGTGTAAAAATGTGGTTGCTTAATTACGAATATATAATCTATAAATTTTATAATAAGTGATTTAACTCTAAAATGTCTTCAAGAACCTGTTTTATCAGGTTTTGCGTAAATATGATTTTACCACTGAAAAGCATACGTCCTCTTAATACCTATCATCTTCAATTAAATATATTTTATTAAATTATATTAAAATAATAAAATTATTGAAATTAACTTAATCTAATAAACTCTAGACCATGTTTTGTCATTAAACAAATGTTTTTCATGTTACTCAATTATGTAAATAATTGTTTTTTAAGCTTGGAACATTTACTTTGGTTTATTGTTAACATATTTTCGATAAAAACTTCTTTTTCTTCAACTTCTTCCAAAATAAGCAAGTTTATTTAATTTAATTTTTTGCCAACTATAGGACATGGTTATAAAAATATAATGTTCTATGATTAAAACACACTCGAAAACATGAAATAAGTACTTATTTACGGATGAAACGTAGAAAAGCAAATGTTGACTCCAGTATTTCCCACAAAAACAAAATTAAAATAAATATATATCTCGCATCTCTTACGGCAGCATTTGGTTCTAAGGAATCTATGATCAGGGGGGTTATTTTGTACTCATACGAACGATTTCCGTATAGAAATATACATGTCTTTGGTATAGTTGGATATATTTTACATGGCAAGTATACGGAAGTTCATGTGTTTTCCCCAGACGAAAATCGTCCGTATGAATACAAAATACAATCGAAAACAGTCACCCACAATTTTTCAATGAAAAACTTGCATTAGCATTTTTCATTTTTATCAACTTACAAGCATGTTAGAAATACGAAACAAAAAACAAATTCTGGCTAACAATATTATCTAGTGACCGGTGGAGCCGATTTTTGAGATATGCATTTTTACACGTTTTATGAGCTGTTAAAATATCGATTTTTTAAAGATTTTAACAGCTTATAAAACGTGTAAAAATGAATAATATATCAAAAATCGGCTTCATCGGTTGCTAGAAAATTTTGCTCTTTATATTTTTTTTTTATTTAATCTTTCTACAATATTCTCAAGTTGATAAAAATGAAAAATGCGTAAACATGTTTGTTAATAAATATCGTGATTACACGACAATTAAAAATGGTACTCACAGGTCTATTTTTAAATTACTTTAAATATTTAAAATTTATTTGATTGCCTATACAAAACCCCTTAAAAATCGGGTGTGTGGCGTAGTCTTAAAACGGTTTTGTTAATAAATACTGTGATCGCACAACAATAAATAGTTAAAAACAATAATTCGCTGATACAAAACTATTTTTAAATTAATTTTAAAATGTACTTACTTAATATTTTAAAAATTTTAGATTTGTACTTTACTTAAACTTTTTTAAAAATTGCCTATACATAACCCCTATTAAGGGTTGGATTGATTATTAAATCATCGGGTGTGTGTGATACCTATTAAGTACGTATTTTAAATTTTTAAATAATTTTTTATGTAGAAATCACATATGATATAAAAATGTTATTATAATCCCCGAAGTCACCAAATTAATTTTATCCTTCTATACTGATAGGTATTAGTTGGTTTATTTTGCACACTTAGCAGAGCAATATTATTAAAAATTAGTAAACTTATGGAATAATTATAGGAGGGTTAGAATTTACGGTATCCTTATTTCTACTTTATCTAACATAGGTAACCATTAGATAAGTTTAGAAAAACCTGATGTAATTTGGAAAATCGCATTATAAATATTATAATATATAATACGAACAATATAATATTATAGGTATACCTATTTAATAATTAAGAATATAATACATAATTTGTGTTTTACCTATATTCATGTTATATAAATATAGTATTTGCAATAATATAAAATGTATTACTTATATGTACCTACATATCCATACAATTTTCAAATACCTCATTAAACAAAATATAGAGGTAGGTACATACATACCATAGAGGCATGCACATGCAAATACAAATATTGCCTATTGTGTTGTATTCAAATTTATGTATCAAGCAGATGCAGATTCAGGGAAGCAAAGGTTGTATTTGCCCCCCCCCCCCAAAAAAAACCTATTTTTTAAAATTTTATTTTACTATACTTTATATGATTTATTATGTTATATAACATGGAATAATCTTAACATATAAAATTTCAGGCTTTTGCCCTCCCCCACATAAAAAATAAAACTAGCACTGGATCCACCACTGGTATCAAGACATATAAAATGCCTATATTAACCATTATTATAAAATATATATTACAAATAAATAGGTACCTATGATAGGTACTTACCCAATATTTAATCATTTGAAATTTTCTAGTGTACCTGTACCTAGTTCAATTATTCCATATTAACTATTCTACATTTGTACGTAGGTAGGTATTCAAATATAAATGCATGTGGCTTATATAAATTAAAGGATCTTATTTAGGTAAAGGACACTTTAATAGAAACCTTAAGGTAATAATATGAATGGATCATAGGATACATAGGTACCTACCTAAGGAATCATAATGGGATTTAAACGAATAGCAGTTATAAAACAAGAACTCTAATAAAAAAATTGTCGAGAAGGTAATGGTAATCTATATAATCGGCAAAAATAAAAATAATATGAGATATCAAAATCTATTGGCTATCATAAATTATATTATTATTTATCGCTCGTAACACCTACGCTAAAACATTAACAGTTTTATATATTTCTTAAAAAAAAAATGTGTAAATTTCTAAAATCTAAATATCATTCAGTTGGGATAATTGTTCATCTCGTTGTTGTTCGGTGATGCGTAATGTACACGTATGTATTTTTTTTTGTAATGATATAGCCATATAGGCTATAGAGTTGCTTATGCACATCGATTGTACACAAACAATGTTTTATCAGCTGGTACAGTACGTTCACATATTCTGTGGTAGGTTCACAGAACGTTCGCCAGGTTCAAGATAACACTGTGATCATTATCAATGTTACAACTGGCAATATATTTTAACAAAATATTATTTGTTTCAACCATAAAGTTGTGTTTACTGTTTACATTCGTTTTTTCTAGTCTAAATTTTGTCGTGGCACTGGGTTGCATATTTTTGTTTAAATTATAATTATAAGTGTGCTATATAATTACTGCTTTCGATATTTTTCTATTGAAATTATAATTACACATAGGTAGGTAGGCCATTACATATTTTAATAATATGTACAGTTTTGAGTACAGTAGGTAGTAGGTACACCTAAAATTTTATAATTTTATATATTATTTAATATTTTGTAATTTTAAATTGAAATTTTTATTATGATATTCTGACTTGCTAATATTTGTATAAATTTTAATGTTTATGTAGATAATATTACTTTTAAAGTCTGTTATTTTACCAATTACCATGAGCGAAAACGATCCATGTGAATGCTTTTGGAATCATGAGCTGTCCATGCAGCGTCTACTGTCATTGGTAAGAATAATATGTTGTTTTAAAACAATGTGGTTTTATCATTTTTTTAAAACAACCAATACCATAGGTATCATAGTTTGTGAAATCGTGAATTGTGCATAATGCATATGGAAGTGATAGACTGATATTTTTGTAAAAAATACATTTTAAAAGAAATATACTTGTAGTCATTTTACTTTAATTAGATATTATGTATTACCTACATTATATGCATAATATGTTAATTATTTTTAATTTAATCTCAAATTAATTTGACAATTATTTTATTTTATTTAACCAACATAAAATATTCCACATATTTTTCTGTTTATTATCAATTCCAATTACCTATAAGTAAATATTGTAATGTCTTAATTTTTATCAATATTTAAAAAATATAAACAATGTAGGTAATTTAAATATTTTTATCTTAACCCTACCTACTTACATTTAAGTATAAATAACTACTTATTGAGGCCATAGCTGATTTAGGAATCTATATGTTTACAATTATATAAAATATTAAATAGGAATTTAAATTGTGAATAAATCTAGTGCTATATTTAAATATTATTTAACTCAGCATAAATAAATTATATTACAAACTCTTAATATCCCTTGATCCCATATTAATTAATTAAATAAAAAAATTATTCCCCATTAAGGAGAATCAGGGAGGTAAATCACTGACTAATTTTTTGTATACCGGAATTCCAATGAAGTCGTAATTACATGGAATTCCGTATAATTCCTTGGAATTCTGTGTAATTTTGTAGACTTTGGAAGAATTCTCTATACTTCTGAATATGTTTTATGGAATTCTATGTTATTTCAAACACAGAATGTCATATCTTACACTTATTAATTTATTTTTTTTATTAATAATTTAAACTTCCATCTTGGATGTAATTCTTTTCACAAATATAAATTTTATACACTTCCTAAACTTCCACTTTTTTAACTCTTCAAACTTCCAAGATCTCTTCCAATTTCCAATATTGAATAAATAATAAATGGTTTATTAAATTAGGAAAAGAAACATTTTTTGAAAATAATAATGTATTGTTTCAAATATATTTTAATAACTTAAATGTAAATACATATAACACCTTATACAATATAGGTGAATTATACATACGTACAATCGTACATACAATACAAAACAATTTATTTCTTTAAAAAAAATTATATTTATTTTAATTTTAAATATCTAATAAACAAAAGTGACAATAAAAATTTAAAATAAATAGGTATTACCTATTACTAATAATTACATTATATAGGTATAAAACATAATAAATTATTGTTTTTAATTTTATACCTATATAATAGCGTCTTAACATTTATTATACATTTTTTTTATTTTTTTAAATATTTTAATAATTTTGTTTCGATCAGTACTTTAATTGAGAATGGGCCTGTGCCACACAAATTTATTGGTATTTCCCTGGTGTGAATACAAACCAAAATACTAAGTGAACGATTGTACTTGCGTTGTTTTAATACTAGATAAAATATGAAAAACTATTGACAGTCAATCATAAATTAATAAAATCATATTATTTTTACTAGTCGTTTGTGGTGCAAACGTGATCTGACTGCACGAGGAGTTTTCTTAATTTAAACCAACTAGGTATATTTATTTTACATTGTATTGGTAATTGCATAAGCGAAAATGTACCTTTTACATTTTTATCAATATTTAAAAGAATTTACTGTAATAAACTAAAACAGTTAACAGTACCTACATAGCACATACCTATACATATATATAATAAAATAATAAGTTTTTGTAATAACATGTAGAAATAATGTTTTAGGTTCTAAACAATGCGAGAGAATTAATCATTTTACAATGATATTTATATTTTATTTTTCTGTTAACACTTTTCAATAGGAAGGCTTTATTAGGATATGGTACTTTCTTATTTTTCAATAAATACATTAAAATCAATGCAAGTTGTAAGTGAAACTGATATTAAAAGTTGTCCTGAATTTAAAAGTACATATCTCTGAAAAATTAGTCACTTAAGATTCTTGTATAATTCTCATTATTAGTATGAAATATTAATCAAAATAAATCATATAAGTAAATATTACTACAATGATATCATTAAATATTTTATACATAGTAGTTAAAGAATATAAACAAATTTGTTTAAATATTAAAACAATTTCACACAGAAGAAGTGGTTCATTAAAACAATATAAAAATAGCCAAGTAATTAATTAGCTATGAACACGGCTACTACACGACAACTATAGGTGGTACCTAATTAATGAACTTCAAGTTCCAAATAGCTTTCTTTCTCAAACTCAACTTGTTGCAGAATCGTTCTATATCACCTTTACAGAACCTCTTAAAAATCACAAATATTGCGGTCCCTTAACAACTTTACTTTTATGTATTTCTTAAAATTGTTTTATTAAATTAATAATTACTAAATATTTCTAGACCAAATGTTTTAATATTAATCTTCAATAAAAGTAAAAGTTAATTTATTGATAAATTCGAATCTGTTTTTAAAATTCATATCTGGCTACAGGATAAATCTCTATGATACAAATATGAATACTTTTGAGTGAAATTAGGAGAAATTAAAAAAATAGCGATAATCATTTACATACTTGTACGTACATTATTGGTATATGCTATACTAGTACTACTATTATATAGGTTGCAGATAACGGGGTCACATACACTAATAATAATAATTCTAGTATTATTTAAAAATTGCCTATATCCAGCATTTTCTCATTTTTATCCCATTGATGATACTTCAAAAATGTAATATCTAGTTTTAAAATAATTTTTAAGTATAATAACTGAAATTTATAACACTGTTTATTTTTATATGATTATGACATTGTGATGAAAACCAAAAATAAAAAAAATAGGAAGCTTGCTATACTATATAGGACCTATTAGAATTTTTGAATCAAAATTGTACAACCTATTAAAAAGAGTAACATTTATAAAATAGGTAAAATTAAACTGTCTAAATTAAAATATGATAATGAGTCTAGAAATGAAATGGATTTTAATTTTATATCTGATTTATCTAAAGATCTATCTAACTAAGGAATATCTAACTAGCCTATTTACATTAGATGAATTGAAATGGGCTATAAAAGCGAAGACATCTCCGGCTGCGGGGTTAGATGGGATTTCTCTGTTGTTACTAAAGTACATGCTGTATATGGTTTTACTAATGTTTCTTTGAATTCTTAATGATTTTGGATTTCCTATTCCTAAGGCTTCCTAAGTCCCTATATCTTTTTGGCCTATTGCCATTTCATCTGTTTTTTACAAGATCTTAAACACATTTTCCTAGAATCCAAGGGTTTATTTCCTAATAATATGTTTGGGTTTCGAAGAGGAATTGGTACTGTTGAATATGTTTATCATCTTTAGTTGGATCCATTTATCAATCCTTTTGTGATAAAGAATTTCTTGATTTGATAATATTAAAGGTGTTTTCGACTCTGTGTATATTCTGACATTAGCAAACAGACTTTGTGAGTTCCTTTGAGAAGGAGTTCCTTTGAAGATTTGTAATTTTTTATTTAAACTTTTTTCAAGTAGGTTATTAACGTTTTTTTTCTCCTTGAAGCCTTATTGTGCACCGAATTGCATATCGAGGCCTCCCACATAGAAGTTATTGAGTCCAATTCTTTTTAATGTAAGTGTATATGACAAGGTTAGTTCCTTATTAAATAATAGTAGCTTTTTTATTTTATTTTATTTTATACAGATGACATTGTGCTTTTTCTACGAATAAATATCTTGATATAGCTAATGACACACTTAATGAAGCTTTGGTGTTATTATGCCAATCAAAAGATGATATTTTTTAAGTCTCCCCCGAAAAAAGTCAGGCTATTATTTTTGCAAGAAAACACTTGAACATGTACTGAGAGTTGAGAATTTTGTCAAATGCTTGGGTATGGTTTTAGACTCTAAATTGAGGTAGGTCCCATATTTTCAGCAAATTATAGTTCAGACTTTCAAATGGTCCAACTTTATTCGTTACGTGTCTGGGACTTGGTGGGATTCTCACCCTTTATCACTGTTGACTATTTTTAAAGCGGTAATACATGCGAAGGTTGATTATGGCCCATCGTTGTATTCTTCTGCTTCATTAGTTCATAGAAAGAAACTTAATTCAGTTTTATCATCATGTCTACGCCCTATTATTGGTGCCATAAAATGCACTCCCCAAATTAGTTTAGAAATAAAATGTGCTTGTCCTCCAGTGGAAATAAGAAGTCGTTGGTTGGCATCTAAATTTATTTTAAAAAATTCTTCTCCTGTTTCTAATATTTATAGTCAATGGTATGATTTATATTGCTCGTGATGCTATGTTGATAAGTCCCTTCCTAATTTTAGTCTCTATGACGGATAGTGTTAAATGTGTTATGAGGTCAAACAAACATTTAGCTTTACTTGACATAAGTTTTTTAGCCTGTCACTGGTTCATATTGATCCACTATTTATGAATGTTTCTCATAGAGAGGCTTTGGGTTTAACTATAATAATATTGAATAATTTGTTTAATGTAGTGGTTGAAAATTCTTTCGGTGACTTTAGAGCCTTATTTATACAGATGGTTCAGTATCTAAAGGATCTGCTTGTTTTTCTATTATCCTAAGTATCCCTATCATGCTTTTCGTCTTATTCAAAATTTCCTGGTGGGCAAATTTCTCATAATCTCAAATTCTCTTTATTTATATTCTGTTGTTTCCAATCTTTTAAATCAAAATCTCCTCTTTGTCTTCAAATTCATTCTTTGTGGTCTAGGTTGGCTGAGTCAATTAGGATGGGGAAGTTTTTATGGATTCTGGGACATATCGAAATTACTGGAAATGAAATTGCTGATCGTCTTGTTAAGGACAAAATAAAAATTAGTTATTCCTCATGTTGTAAAATTCCTTTCACAGATATTATTCCACATTCCCGGAAAATTATTTGGAAGGCTTGGAATAACAAATGGGCTGACCCAAATAATAAAGTGTCCCTATAACACAAAATAATTACTCCTATTATTTCTTAGTGACCATGGTTTTATGGTCTCAAGATTTTAAATAATCTCTTTCTCATGTTTATGAACAAGTCATAATTTACTTCCTCTGTATACTTTCCGTTTATCCCTAAATTCGTCTTCTTTTTGTATATGGTATAGTTATGAGGCCAACTATGACGCATGCCATATTCTATTTGAATGTCCTGCTTTTGTGGCTAAGGAAAACATCTTAAAAGCCTCATTGGAGGAGATTAGGTGGGGATCACTTAGGAATTGGATATGATCCTCGGTTCTTTTTCTCCTATAATTTTTCTTTTAGTTTTAAAATTCTTTTAAGTCTGGTTCCCACATTTAATTTAGATCATAATTGTATCTCATTGTATTATATTATGTATTTTAAGGTTTTTTTTTCTTCTTTTTATTTTTGTACTTTCAATACTTTTTCGTGTTTATTCTTGTAATGGTTTTTTATTTTTTTTAGTATTAATTCACTATTATATTTATTTAGGTTGTTTTGTTGTATTTAATATTATAATTATTTGTATAATGTAATAGTTAAGTTGTATTGCTCTAATAAATGTGGCTCTTTTAATAAAAAGAAATATAGTTTATAAATATATATTAGCAGACTTATTAGTAATAAATAATAAATATTTTATGATAAATTGATATTATTCTTATTTATAGTAGGTATTAATTTTTTTCTATATAACTACAAAGCTACTACTATTTTTAAATTGTATAAAATAAAGTAGGTATATATTATGTTATTTAATAATATGTACATATAAACCATTTAAAAATTGTATTATTATAATATAGTATTTTTATGTAGGTAATAAATATATATAACTGAATTATCTATACTCCATGCACATTAAGAAAGATCCCAGATGGCATACGAAAACTCGTACATTATGTGTAAGCCATTATATATAGCGTTACCCAAAATAACACGGTATACTGTATACGTGTATGATAATAGTCAATAAATATTGGTGTTCTGTATGCCAACATAGCGTGGTTTGACTATGGCAAAGTAGTGGAGTGGAATAGGTCACTGCTGACTCAACAAGTCTTTTCTTAACATGCAACTAGCATATGCATGTAAATTGTATAAGTAATAAAAAATATTTGTTTATAGCTACGCCAGTCACAGTCAGCGTGCACAGACATTGATTGCTTGGAACCAGGTAAATATTAATGATTTAAGTCTGCAATATGGTCTTTTACAATGACTTTATTACTAGTAAATATTGAATGAGTATTTGTTTACTTCTTATACTTCTTATTCAAATTGATTTTCACAATTTAGTATTGAGACAAACCATTATATTTATTTATTAACTTAAACTACAAGTTTAATAACAATTTTTTTATTATAGATAATAATATTGATATTATTTTTGTTTATGTTTTTATTATGATATCTTTCTTTTGAAGTTAATAATTAAAATTATTAAAATAATTTTTATACAAATAACAATATATTTATATAAGTATACAAATAACATTCCCAAATACTTTTTTGATTTGTATATCATTCAAGCAAAGTTATCATCATTGTATTACTTTTCTTTAATTTTTGTATTTTTTATTTTAATACCAGTAATTCTTTAATAAAAATTAATATTCTCTGTATTTGTGTATAATATAAAATAGTATTGTTTATAATAATTAGTAATACTTATGATCTAATATAACTAAATCATAATTGGTTTGTAATATAATTTTTATAGTGCAAAGATTGGATGGACCGTTGGCGTCAAACAGTGAAGATACTAATTTTATCTTATTAACTGGAATTTGGGTCGTAGTTGCTTTGGCTTTATACTTTATGCGTCCTAATGCGGCTCGTACTGATGAAGCGACTATAAAAAAGTTACCACGTGGTGGATCTAATGGTGGATCAGATGTATGGATTAAATTAAAACTATTTAATACTATTAAATTATTATATATTCATAATTTTATATTTTTAGGAGCCACCACCACCACCTCCTCCATCAATGGGAGCTCATTGATAATGCAACATTTGTACGATACATTCTATAAGCATTTTGAGTTCGCTCAATCTTAAATTCCCTTCCATTATTATTCCACAGATAATCATTATAACCGCATAGATTTAAGAATTTGAAATTTAATTGAAGTTGCCCACTTGACTGACTAGAGCCACTCCAATAATATGAAAGATCTAACTATTTGTTTTTATATTAAGACAAAAACATATATACCTTTTAATTAACATAATATAATAATATGCATATTAAGTATCCACTTACGATAAATAAGAAATAATATCTACTTTTATTTCTTTATTAATGATGAAAAACAATACAACAATGTTTGTGATTTGTGTTGGTCAAGTGGAAAATACTATTATAAATTTTAATATTATTATATTAATTACTTTTATTATATGCAATAATGAAGAAAGAATATGTACAGAAATGTATTTAGTGTTTGTTTGAGTGTGAATTGATTGATTTATTATAGTTGTTTTAATTTTCTTTTGAGCTAGATTTTAATTTATTGTTAATTTGTTAAATATTTAATGCATTGACATGATTGATAAAACATAATATTGTTAATATTTTATGGGAACGAATTACATTTTTCCAAATTTATTCAAAAAGTTGTTTTGTTTGTGTAATATTAAAATAACCTCATAATCACATCATTATTTTATACTTCATTACTTTAAAGCGAATTCAAGACAAAATAATATTATTTGAAATAACAGATGCATTAGTAAATGAATTATAATATTATTTATCAGAAAACAGAAGATACCCACCAGTGCTCAGAATGGACTGGAACAGAGTTTCGGTTCATCACGACTTTAAGTATAGCATCCCAGTTAACAAAAATATGAATTTAACATTCTGTTTCATTAATAAACATTTACATTGGAACTGCAATACGTTTGAAATTATGACAACTCACACATGAGTTTATGATTATAAAATATTATTTATGGACTCGCAATTGCTATCCACTGGCCATAGTAATATTGTATATTATGCATTTTTTCTGTAGGCTGTAAGATACTTAAGATATATATCAAAGCAAACAATTTTGTTTTAATTAATAACACCACCACAATAAGTATTGTCCGTATCATGTCTTACAATCAAGTATTTTATTGTATTTTCTTAATATATTTATATACTTATCTAACGAAAAGTATGAGTTAATTTTTATTAAATGAGCAAAAAAATTTCCTAATTGTATATTTAAAATTAAAAAATTAATTTATTCAAAAAATTCAATAGGTAAATAAATATATACTATAAAAAATTAGGTTAAGTCTACACTAGAGCCTTATACGGTTGTGTCTACTGTAAATTTGTTTGGCCCGATAAAATCACCAAAGTGACTACATTCAATCAGACAAAACAATATATTATAAAACATCGTACTATGTATCTAATATATGTAAATAGAGATTAATTGTAAAATAAATTTGCATCCTATAGGTAGGTCTAGTCAAATAAATGTATAATATATAATTATAATATAGTACAGTAATTAGTAGGTAGGTATGTGAGGTTGTAGTTTGGTGTAATATTAAATTTAAATATATTTCATTAATATATCATTATCATTTGATAAGAGTGTCACTATATTTATAAGTTTTCTATAGACACAGAATCTAATTGCTTTAAGTATATAGGTATAGATAATATACAAACCTTGAGTATTGTATATCTTTTATTATATTTTTATCTTATGAAATTTATAATAATAGCTAATAGCATGGTTCGTAGTCGTTTTATGAGTTTATAACTTCTTTTTTAAAAATATTTATTATTTAGCATTTATTTGTCATATTGTCTCTAAATATACGTTCAGATTCATCAGACAAATAGGAAAATATTTTTGAAAAATATAGTTTTAGGTCCTTTTAACTCCAGATTACTAATTTTAAACGTACAAATTCAATTAATTCAGATTTTATTATCGTATTATTCATTACAAAATTTGTAATTAATTATAATAAATAAATTTTATTGAAATTAACTAGGTATGAAGTACTAATTAGAAATGTAATTTAAGTGCGACTGTGTGAGGACAATCTACAAGTCATATTAACCAATGAAATATCAGAAAATTATTTTTGTACCTAATAAAAGTAAAATACTTAGAGTAGATATTGTGTACCTACTCATCGTTCAACCCGTTTATTTAGCCATCGATGAACGCCAAAAATACCTAAAATTCTCATTTTCCAAGATAATAATAAATTCTTATTTAGAAATTTTATGTACAATCAATATTGATAATAAGATTATAATGAGAGTGTATGAGTTTAAAGAAAGAGACTATAGATACATACAGGTAAAATATGTATACCTAATTGTATATATTATTATTACCTATTGTGTATGTATAATAATCAATAATTGTATAAGTATAATGTACCTATATTATATTACATTTAAATTAATATTCAGATTTCAGATACATATTTTATATTTTTAATATTATTTTATTATTATTAATTTATTAAAATAATAGTTAAAACTTAAAAATGTAATAGTAAAGTATAAGTTAGTAGTTTAGCAATATATAGGTACTAACAAAATAATAATAGGTACCTAGGTAATACATCTATAATACGTAAATATAATTATATAAATAATATATCTATTTAAACATAATATAAAAACAACATTTATACAATGCCAGGGGCGTAGCTAAAGATTTTTTATGGGAGAGGTTTAAAGCAGAAACCACGGACACCTGGAAAAGAGATGAAAAGTCATCATGAAAAATACTTAATTAGTAAAATTTGGTATGTGCTGAAGATGACAACTTAGTTGTAGAAATACGTATACGCAAAATTAAAGTGTATAATATTGTGACTTAATAATAATAATATTGTAAATAGTTACAAGTACCTACCTACTCATTATAAATATTAATCAAGATGTATACATTAACAGAATATATATATATATAGTTAACAGAAAGAATACAGAATGTACAGACATAAAAATTAATAAAAAATAAGTTTAAGAAAAGTACTAACACAATTATTAAATCATAATACTTAAACTAGAATAATAAACTAATGTCATATTTTTTGAAAATTATATAATTAGAAAAACTTAAAATATAATACCAAACAAATATCAATTCCCACCACCAATGGATTCATTTTTCCAAAGGTGGTATTGCATGTATATATCATCAAATTACTTAGTATTATTTTTGTGTCTTGTAGTATAACTATAGTTAGAGAATTTTATTACATAAAATATTTTTATTTTACATTACAAGAAAAAAAAAGAAACAAAATAATATTATTTTATTTAGGTTGAAATCCATAGAAAAAAAAGCCATGTGTAGGCGGATATGACACTCTCACTTCACGCACCTGGTTGGAAATACTAGGTTTTCGGTCTAGACTTGGTTTCAAATGTGTTCAAATCAAATGACGTCCAACGGCGATTGCTACCACATGTGCTTTGGTTTGCATTGGAATTCGGTCTGGATCTACATGAGCGCTCGGATATCTAGATTCTATACACAACATTATTTGTATTAACCTTGGTCAGTATCTTTAGCGACATTGTAACTAGTGGCTCATGGCTAAATATTTAGCCACGATATCTATATGCCAATGCAATACAATACAATTTTATTGAGGGACTGCAACACCTGCTATTTTTAAAGGGTTCTGTATAGGTAATTTTTAAGAAATATTAGGAAAAACAAAAATCTAACGATTTAGAAATATTTAAGTACATTTTAAAATTAATCTTAAAATAGCCCGTACCCATGTCACTTTTTATTGTTGTGTCTTCTTCTTCTCCTTTGTTTTATCTCCCAACTATAGTCCTACACATGAAGACTAAAACACACAAAAACTTCCTAATACTTCCCATACTTCTACTTTTACTACATCCTGTCCCACCTCTTCCTTATTTTTAATTTTTCTAACAGCACTCCACATTTTCTCTTCCCTTATTAAATTCACCATACCCAAATTCCACTCAACTTGATCAATGCCTCTTTGGGAAATTATTCATTTAATAATCCCTCAAAATATTCTTTCCATCTCTGTATCACTTTCTTGTCCTTTGTTAACACCCTCCTATCCTCATCTTTTATACACCAAACATTTCTATAGTCCCTAGATTATTTTTACTCTTCCTTTAGCCAGCCTGTACACTTCTTTTTCATACAACTCATCATATTTCCTTAATTTAGCTTTACTTGCTGCATTTTTTGCTACTTTAGATACTCTACCCAATCCTCTCTCTCTCTGGTTTTTTGTCATTTCTTAAACTGTATTTTTTTCATTGATATTATCTCCTGCACTTCTGTCTGAAAAAATAAATACTTTTTCATTCTTATACGTTAGTTTCCACTAACTAATCCTCGGTTACTTATCTATATTTTACTTTTTGGGCACCCTCCTTTTTCCTACACCAAATTTCTAAAACCATTAACCTATGTTGTGTTGTCACAGTTTCACCCGAGATTACCATACAGTCCTTAAACTGTTTTAAACCTTCTCCTGCATAAAATAATCAATTTTTAATTTGTTCACTCTGCTCTTATAAGTTATATAATGCTCTTCTCTCTTCCTAAAATAAGTGTTCACAAATGTTAATTCATACGCTGATGCAAAGTCATGTATTTTTCTCCAACCTTATTCTTTCTCTAAATCCATATCTTCCATACACTCTGTAATATCAATTGTATCACAACTTACATGTCCATTCATATTCTCACTAATTATAATATCTTCAATTCCTTATACTCCTTATATTACCTCATCCATCTCTTGCCAGAACTCTTTTTTCTAGCTTTCTTAACATCCCATGCACTTACTGTATTCAATATTCTCTAATATTACTCTCACCACAACATTTGTGATATTGATAGGGTAATTATTTTTACTAACACCTTTTATTTTTTCATCTAATATCACTCCTACACCATTCCTTGTACTAGTATTTCCTGAGTATATGATTTTATACAACCCTCATTAATTTCCCTTGCTTTCTCCTTTTCACTTTGTTTCTTGCACAAAACAAATATTCACATTCCTTTTCCTCAAAACTTCTGTCAACTCTCCCTGCTCCTGCCTGTCAATGTTTCTACATTCCACGTAGGTACCTATTTGAAAAATAATATGATTATAGATAGTAATTACGGATAACATTTCCTGTTTTTAATGTAAATTACTTCCTGGGATATTTTCTCAAAATATTTAAAATTTTAAATTAAGTGAAATCAAAAATATTTTCCTTCCCATTTTCAGACTTAGGATTGTCAATATTACATATTATAATATTAGTATGATTAAAAGTACCTATTGAAGGTTTTGAAACTTTTTGGACTAACAATACTATTCTTATGATTACTAAAATTGATTTATAAAAAAATAATATGTTAAACCAATATAAATAACTAAACGCAGACGTGAGTTCGTTATTTAGATCTGACAGTACATCCATAATATTATATTGCCGCGGTGTAGAGAAATCTCTGTTCTCTTTACACCGTGGTTTACAACCACTATCTGTGGTAATTATCTAAAATTATTGTTATTCAGCTGAGAGATTTTCACGTACTGCATGTGTGTACCTATTATATGTGGATTTATCTGCACGTGTTCTATTGTCCGATATTATTTTTCATCAAACGAATCAAAAATGTTTGAATGATTAATGATTTAAAACCAAAATATAAATGGCCGATCATTTTAAAATTGTAAAAAAAGCGGTTACATATTCCACATTTTACTGGAAAAATATGTGCACACACAATTTTTTTTTTTGTAAATGATATAATTATATTTATATAGGTTGTTTAATGTTAGTCCGGGGAACAAAAAATAAAATGATACGCTGTTACCGGTAATCTATCTAAAAATTCAGTAATATAAATTTAACAAAAATAGTCCTGATACCTATGGGTAGGTACCTACCTACTTATTATACGATTATACGTATACCTACCTATAACATATAGTCCGATACCTATGTGTTTATTAAGAAATTAGAATTTAAAAGTAATGAACTAAAGTCTAAAATATATTATTTTATTTAGTTCTTATACCCATAAATATAAAACAATGTTTATGTACCTATATTTAAAGCAAATGGGCGACGGAAATGAATAACCTATTTTTTTTCTTTATTTTAAATCTATAATATCCTACCTACTTGATGAGTCCTGATGAGCCCTCCTCAAACACGCCCTTGACGATGATATTACCTATATTATAAAATAAATAACATGAGTAATCTACACGTGTCCTCTATACACAATTGTATTATTATATAGAGTGTTTCCAAAATGAATACCAAAATTCACACACATAGGTACTCATTGGGGTGATACAACGACGAATGTTTTAAAAAAAATGTCTTCCTAAAAACCCGTTTTTAAATTACTATTCATAGGATATTGAAATAAATGATTACAAGATATTTTCTGCAAAATTCTCATATGAATCGATGTCATATATTATTTTCCTTCATTTTCGCCAATTATTGAACGTTTTGACGCTCATCAGTAGTGTCGCCTGATGTCGTGATGAAAAATGTGATTTGACATACCTATATCAATTCGTACGAGACAATTTGCAGGAAATATGAAGTTATTTTTATTAATTATCATGAACTATTTTATTTCATTGCATGAAATTGGTCCGGAATATGGTCTAAACACATTAGTAACTATATTACTTTTGGAGAATTTAACCAAAATACTCGTGTAAAAATACTGATTTATGATTAATTATAATATTTATATTTCATATAATTCATTGACCACCGTAATGGGGCGACGGTCGGTGTACAGCGGACGAGATTTGGGAGTGAGCTAACTTTTATCGATTAGTACCTAAAGAGGGAACGGAAACGAATATTATTTTTTTGCTCTTGTTTTCTTTTATGCGATTAAATCTCTTTTCTATGATTAACATGCACTCAGTGGCGGCTCGTGGGCTTTGAAAGTGGGACTAGTGGGAGGGCGAATAAAAATTATTCATATTTGAAAAGCATAGAATACAATATCAATTATGTACCAATTTAAAATGCATTGATTAAACCAAAATTAATACCATGTAGAAAAACAAAAATATAAATACGTTTTACAAAAACCGAAAATTACAAAATAATAAACTTGTACGTCTTGCACTCAAAATCTTTCATTTCAGTAAACAGGTTTTCCAAGTTATTTTATTTCAATTGTCTGTTAATATGAGATACCTACTGCATATTTATCTATAATATAATGTACAGTAGTAATAAAAGAATAAATTAAATAAATAATAAAGAAATACTAAAATACATGGTTAACTTTTTCCGTATTGTTACGCAGTCCACATGCACGCGTCGGGCGATTATTCGTATCGCTCCGGCGGCCGCATTATTATCGAATCCCCCTCCTATGTTTTTGTGTTTTTATCGTATAGTTATGATGGGCGATCGTCAACCAGAGCCGAGCGCTACTACTATTTTCGAACTCGAAAATTGTGCAGATGAATATTAGGTATAGTAAGTACCTATTTCACCCTCGTTAATGTGCTATTGCCTACATATATTTTTAAACTCCGATTACCTCAGTGTTTTCATAACAATGGAAAATTATTTTTACTTTCGATAATAATATTTTGGAAATGCGTTACAAAGTAAATATTAATAATATTGTTAATATTTAAATCAATATCTAACTTGTTAACAAGTAATTTGTTACAATTTTAGAGGGGGGCGATTGTTCCGTCGCCCCCACATACGAGCCGTCACTGCACACGATCACGGGTCAATCATCCAATAAAGATAAGATATTACCTCTATACAATTGTTTATTTAATTAACCATCTAAATATACAAGATTATCACATTGGCGACGAGTCAGAACGTGTTCCAAAGTGTCGGAGTTAGTGATGATGTATGAACAATAACAAAATGTGCAACATTAAGTTGGGTGCCCATGGTTTGAAAGGACGGCGATCAAAGGAGTCAATCTAGCATCAAGAAACAAGAGAAAATTCAAAGTAACAAGGAAACATTCAATTCAAGCAGTAGTCCAGCAGCAAAAGTCAGTTGTTATGTATGCGGTAAGAGTAATCATGAGTTCACAGAATTTAAGTATAAAGATGTAAAATATGCAATGTAAAAGGACACTTGGCCAAAGTACCTATGTAAAAAAATGCAATTTTAAGAATAATTTTATTGAAATGATGGAATCCGATGATATTGAGTTTGACTATATTAATATGTTTTATTTAAATAGTAGTAACATTGTGAAGGAAATTATGATTAAGTTATTAATGAATGAAGTACTATTAGAAATTAAACAGGAAATGACATAGGAGCGGGTGTATCAGTTTTACCATGGATTATGTGCTAAACTAGAAATTCAGTAGGTAAGTGTGTATTAAAGCCAACATTAATTAAACTTATATGGTGGAACCATAATTAAACATTTGGGTGAAGTAAAGATGGTAGTCTGCTATAAATTTATAAGAAAAAAGTGTAATTTTGTGTAAAATGTAATAAACCGTTAATTAGAAGGGATGTAATGAAAGAGTTTAATATTGGAATATATAATATTTCTGTCAAGTCTGAATTAAATACACTGTTAAAAGAATACAATGAGTTGTGGAAAGAAGATATTGCTACTTATACATTTCAAAAGTTAAAACCTAATGTAACTCCAATTTTTGATAAGCTAAGGCCAGTACCATTCACTTTTAATGATAAAGTTGGAAAATGAGGTAAATAGGCTAGAAAGAGACTGTGTAATCGAGTTAGTAGATAACAATGATTATGTTTAATAAGTATCTGGAAGAGGTAAAACATTCTTTATCAAGCTTAGAAGAATTGTTTGTAGCACTACAAGGAGGTAAAACCTTTTCTAAAATCAATCTTAAAAACACTTATAATCAACTATTATTAGATGAAGAAACAAATGAAATATTAGTATGGAGTACCCATAAAGGAATTTATTTAGTAAATGTTTACTGTATAGTACTAAGCTAGCTTGTGCTATATTTCAAAAAAATTTTTGAAAAAGTTCTTATAGGACTGAAAGCTTGACTGAAAGGGACAATGAATTTTTTTGATGATGTAAAAGTTATGGGGGCTGCAAATAAAAAAACACAAGGAATTAAAAAAATATTTTAAAAAAGTTGGAAGAATCTGGATTTAGGATTAATTTAAGAAAATGTAGTTTTTTTCAAAAACAAATTTGTTACTTTGGACATATAATTAGTGCAGAACTTCAAAAAGATCTGTCAAAATTAGATGCTATTTTAAAATAGCACCTAGGCCGAAGAATGTGCATGGTGTTTTTGTGGGAATGATCAATTATTATGGTAGGTTTATAAAAAATTTATCTGGTCTGATGGAGTCTTTGTATAGTTCATTAAATAATGGATGGGATTTTAAATGGACAAAAGAGTGTGAGGAAACCTTTCTTAAAGCAAAATAAATGATAGCTTCAGAAAATGTATTAATGCACTATGATCCTTCTTTGCAAATAACACTAGTTGTGATGCATCAAATGTGGGTATTGGTGCAGTTTTAGCTGGTATATTACCTAATGGAATAGAAAAACCTATTACTTTTATTTCTAGAGTTTTTAGTGAAACTGAATCCAAATATGTTGTAATTATTAAGGAGGCATTAGCAATATTTGAGCAGTAAAAAAGTTAAGTCAGTATTTGTTGGACAGACACTTTAAAATAATAACCGACCACAAACTTTGATTAGCTATCTTTGGAGAAAAAAGTGCAACATTGAGGAGTATTTTTTATCAGGATTCAATTATGAAATTGTAATACATCAAGGGTAGTGTCAATGATGTGGTTGAAGGTTTGTCTAAGCTTCCTTTACTGGATAAAGAAGAGGAAGGCGGAGAAGAGTATTTTAAGTTTGTAGAATGTTCTTGTCCTATAGATGTTTGAAGTATAAGAATTGAGACAAGAAAAGATGAAATATTGAATAAAGTAAAGCATTTTGTAGAGAAAAAATATCCACAAGAAATCTTAGACAATGAAGTGCTGCCATACTATATGATGAAGGTATTTTAATGTGAGGATATCGGGTCATGGTTCCGAGAGTTCTACAAGGATTATTAAAAGAGTTACATAATATGCATATGGGTAGTACGAAGATGAAAAATTTAAACAGGCCCTATTTTTGGTGTCCAAAAATTGATACAAATATTGAGTAATGGGTTAGTAAGTGTTCAGTATGCTTAGAAATGAGACCTAATCCACCTTTAGCTAAATTAGTTAAATGACCAGAGAGTAGTGGAGTTTTTGATAGAGTATATGTAGACATTTTAGAGACTGTTAAGGGAAAAACATTTTTCTTGTTAACAGATTCGCTTTCTAAATGGCCGGAAGTTTGTGAAATGCACAAGACTGATGCAAAATATGGTTAAGTTAAGGGAGATTTTTGCTAGGTATGGTTTACCCTACAAAATTGTATCTGATAATTGTCCCCAATTTACATCAGATGAGTATAAGAGTTTTTGTATTCGTAATGGTATTAAAATAGTGCCTAACCTCTCCTCCATATCATCCTTCAACCAATGGTGTGGCAGAAAATGCAGTTAGAACTTTTACGTCATGTTTATTAAAATTTATGAAAAGCAATGAGTAATTTTTCTATTAGTACTATGGTCAGTAGGTATTTATTAACTTATAGAAGTACACCATACTGGGTAACAGGAGAATGTCAATCAACAATATTGTTTGGTAAAAAAATTAAAACTAGGTTGGATTTATTAAGAGATATTTATTTTAGAATTAAAGACCAAGAAAAATATTTTAGGGGAATAAGAGAAATACAATTTGAAGAGGGAGAAATATGTTATGCAAGAGACTATAGGGATCCTAAAAGAGACTGGAAAAGAGCTGTTGTAGAGGAAGTGTTGGGCAAAATAATGTGATCTAATGAAACAGTATTCATTCTTGTATTTGTATGCAATTGACAATCACTGGCAATCATCTAATAAAGATACAATTAATTATTTAATTAACCACTTCAATATACAAGGTTATTACAATATCTGTTTCATAGGTTGTCATTTACACGCACTAAACATTTAAACTTTAACTTTAAACAATTTAAACAAAATTCTTATTATCAATTAATAATTTATTTTATATTTTATATAATAACTTAAAGCATTATTATAGGTATATTTAAAATGTCATCTTTCCTAATAGGTACTCAATATTTTAAATTATAATGTAAAATATATTAAAAAACCATATTAAAAAATTATATAAAAATATAAATGTCAAAAAACGGTTTAAATCTTTTCCGAGTTGCGGGTACAGGGTTAAAAACCGGTTTTAATTTTTTCAGGGTTACGGGTTGTGGGTTTAACACGGTTTTAATATTTTGTGGATTACACGGGTTAAACTCGTTTTGACTCCCTGTTTAAAATCGAATATAATGTATATATTCGGAATCTGGCAGGACATTTTTTTTTTTTTTTTTAATAAAAATCTAACCAAAATTCAGGCGCGGTAGTCTGTAGGTCAAAGCACAGTGCACTACCTTCGATGGATCGGTAGAGGGAAAACTGAAACACGAATAGTATATTTTTTTTTTTGTGATATTTTGATGGTATATATTATAGGTTACGTTTCATTAATCCGATTTAGTCGATACTCGATATTATAAAATAAACCAGTTATGTTTAATAACTATTTACTATTATACTTAAAAAATATTGCCACAGATTAGGTATATTTTGAATATAGTTCATATAATCTGTTACTATGTATTACTCCTAAATATATTATGCCATAGGCAATATAACATGCATCCTACAACAATGCACATTTTTTTTTATCAATGATGAGTCAGGAGTATTATCACAGAATATATTAAAAAAGTCATTTTTTTTCCTGTGGTATTATCACTGTATTACCTATATGTAATATGTTCTGTTAACTTTTTATTGATCATAACATTTGAATGTTGTTGTATTTTTGTTACCTATATTGTTTTATTTTTACTATGTATAAAGTTTATCATATTATATGAAATTTTTTCCCATGTTAAATAATAACTATAACATTATATTGATTTTATTTCTATCATTCACTGCATGACAAAATTATTTAGTCACAATTCATTAAAATTTCAACGGCATTGTATATTTTGATTAAATCTCTATAGTAAAATTTATATTTTTAAATCAATTTATAGCTGTATAATTAGTATTCATTTTGAGCATAATGAAATTGAGTATATTCACTATAAATATATGGTAAGTACTTATAATATATAGTCCAAATAAAAAACTATATTATCTTATTATCAAAAATCGTTATTTTAGGGGTTTAAAATTTGTGGCAAAAAATCGTTCTGCGCGAGTAAAGGCATTAGCTAACAGTTTAATAAGCAATGGATATGATGTTGTATGTCTGCAAGAATTATGGTGTGAAGCTGATTATCAATATTTAAAGCAATACTGTGAAAATGTATTTGGATATATACATTATTTCCACAGGTACCTAAATTAGTTATGCTAGTTTGCTATTATTATTTAAGTAATAATAATAATTAATATGAATATTTACCACTTTACCTGTAAATTATTCAATTTTATTAATCAAACATGTTTATTAGTGTATAATTATAATATTAAATATTATTATTTGCGTATGACATTGTATGCCATTTTTATTAATAAAACAGGTAGGTACCTAAAAGTTTACATAGGTAAAAGAGTAAATAACATAATAATTTCTAAATAATATGAAGACTAAGTAGGTACCTATATGATTTAATTATGATAAATTGACACTTATCTCAGTGTTTTCTAACTATATTATTGCATTCGCATCTGCTCTATGTAGATTCTCAACACCATCTTTAAATTTAGTTTATAGACACAAATTGACAATATGGCATATTTTATTTCTTGTTACTCACCAAAAGAGGATCTTAACATTCCTTGATTTCTGCATTAAACTATTGAATTTACCTTCAGACTCTGTTCTGAATATATACAGGGTTGTCCATTATGGTCCAGGTAGGTCAATATCAGGAACTCTGAACTCTAGGTTTTCATCAATGAGACGTTTTGTGTTTTTGACGCTTTTCATCACTTTTTTCACAATTCCAACATTTTTGTTTTAGTGATTTCCAAAGTCCTATATAGGGTATCTTAATTGAAATATTTTTGGGTGAAGTTTTATATCTCTATGTTAAAGTAATAGCAGAATAGGATTATTTTTCGCTTCTATTATATATTTAGTATAACTGTGATTGAATATTAGTATAAGTACCTATATATATAATACTAATTGTATTAAATGCTGTTAATTCTTATTACTAATTATTTAAGTGGAATGTGGGGTTCAGGAATGTGCATCATGTCTCGCTACCCAATAATTGACATCCATTATCATTCATTTATTTTGAATGGTTATATACATATGGTGTTCCATGGAGACTGGTTCGGTGGTAAAGGAATTGGACTGTGTCGTATCAATGTAGAAGGATTTATTGTTAACGTATACACTACACATGTAAATAATTTTTTTTTAATTTCTATTAAATATGAAATTAAATAAGATTATTGGATAAATAATATTAAATAAAAAAATTAAAAATTTTTTTTTATAATTGCTTTCTAAAAATACCAATAATCTTATTATGTATATATTTAAATTTGTATATAATTTTTAAATGTTTATATAATTTTTAGCTTCATGCTTGTTACAATACTTCAAATGATAAATATATGAAACATAGAGTTATTCAAGCTTTTGAAACGGCAAATTTCATACGTGTTACATCAAATGGTTCTGATTTAACAGTCTTAGCGGGTGATCTTAATTCTGATTCTAATGATATTTGTTATAAGTTAATATGTTTGACTACAAATATGAAGGATTGTTATTCAGCAGTAATTTTTTTTAACTTATAATTACTACATTTTAATGCTATTTAAAATTTTAATTATAATTATCAATAATAAAATAATATATATTTTGTTTTTAGTGTTTAAAAAATAGCATAGAACATACTTTTAATCATCCAGAAAATTCTAACTATACTACAAAAGAAACTGCAGCTCGTTTAGATTATATACTATACAAATTTAACACAAATAATTCCGTAAGTAACTATCTAAATATTTGTAATATCTTACTTATATGGTACGTAAGTATTTATGTTAATTTTTCTTAGTTATTGATGTAGTAGAAACTTTATATGAATAGGTAGTGGTGCCGAAGTCCATGTTGAAGTTGGGCCACGGGCCACATTTTTTAAAAATGTGATCTCGAGGCCTCATGATATCATATGTTATAAATTATAATGTATAAATATTTCCGAAAATAGTATCCTATCAATATTTCAAGGAGCTGTATGATACCTACAGTTAATACTCGGTTGTGGGTTGCTTTGTAAACACAACATTATAAATAGAATAAAATAACGGTGTAGGTATAAAATAATTAGTTGGTATTAAAGTTCCTGATTGGATTGTGTTTTAGTGGCCCGTTCTAGCCCGACCCCTATTCATGAATTATTGGCCAGGCTTGAGAATTTTCCATAAAAGCCCAGTCCAGCCAGACCTGAGTATTTATCATAAAGCCACCGTGCTGTCCTGTCCAAAAAATGACAACTCTCAAAAATCCCCAATTAAGTTCTAAAATGTTTCATTTGAAAAAATCCAGCTTAGCTCATGTACCTATTCATTGTAAAATATCGAACTAGCTATGCCCTATGTTGAGTTAAATATGAAAATACTTATATATAATATATATAGTATAATATATAATATAATAAAGTACTTATATTATCGTCAATAAGATTGGTTGTAGGAATATTCGATAAATTATCAAAGAATTCCTAGGAACATATTTGATATTTTAGTTATTTCTGAATATTTTCAGTTATTTTTCATATAGAATAAAGCTCTGGCCAAATTAAATTGATAAATCTACCAATTCTTCCATAAATACTTGAAGTTCACAATCGACAAGTTACATTCAGCAGAGAACTGGGTAAAGAATTGAATGAAATAACAAAATTTGAAATTTTTCATATAAACAATAAAAAAAACTGGGAAGCACTTTGCAATTTGCACATTTGGTAGGATAATGATGACGAATATATTGAATATTAAGGCAATGATAAATCATTTTATTCTAGGAAAACGATTCTGAGCAAAGCTCCTGGTGAAAATATCAAGTTTATAGATATATAATTATATTATTTCCCTGAAATTCAAACACATTTTATACTAAAATAATACATATTTTCGAAAAAAATCAAATTGCTATAAAAAATTATTGTACCTACCGATTTAAAAATTTTTTTGTGTGTAGCTTGAATTACATAGTTTTAATACTGTATTAAATTCTTAGGTCTTAAAATCTAAAATTAAGACTATTATGAATTAAAAGTAAAAATTTAAAATTGATATAAATAGGCCAAAATTGGGAAAAAATATCAAAAATTTTTAGTTTTTACCATTATGTGCTAATATACATATTTTGATATTTTATATCAAAATTTTGAAAAAATTAAACAGGTATTCAAAAAAAAAAAAAATTTTAATTGCTATTAAAAAATATTGTACTCGGTGATTTTTGAATTTTTTTATATTTATATTATATATACCTATTATAATATATTTTAATTTTTTATATGTTAACTAAAATTAAGCTTATTAAGAATTAAACATCTCAAATTTCAATATTGCTATAAATAGCCTAAAATTGGGAAAACATTTTCAAAATTCTTTTTATTAATATTTTACGTAAGTGATGAAAATTTCAAGCCTCTAAATCAATATTTTCGGATGTATGAAGAATTTTACCACAATTGTGTTTAGTTCATCAAAGTTAAATTAGTTGGCCAAATTAAACATACTGTAGATAGCTTATATCGGAGGCCTCCAAATTTTAGAATTGTCCAACTACATTTTTAAAACTTTGGCGCCACCGTGAATAGGAATATTTAAAATGGTTTACTTTCTGTTTTATCTTATTTTGTACTGAAATTTAACTACCTATTAGTTATTATTTTATTAATATTAATAAAAATTATAACTTTTATCATATACAAATATATTAAAATATCCTCTTTTTTCTTTAAAATGATTGTTAGATTAAAAATAAAAAAACCATCTAGATACAAATGATAGATGTTAGTATATTGTCCAACCTATCTTTTGTATATAAAATCTATAAACTTGTAACCTTCAAATATAATATAATTTCAATTTGTTCTAGTTACTACCATTGATTATATATAGCATAGATTGCTCACTATCCCGCTTTTCGGTGGCGTACTAAATTGTACCTAATCGTTAGGCCGCGTTGTGTGCCGTTCATTTTAGTTATGTTCCTAATCGTTGTAAACGCTAGTAGTAGTCTCTGTGGTCGGATGTTACACTGTACGGAGTGGCGTACAGACTACGATCGACTACACACCAATACACATTATGCCATACTGTACGCCGTACGGGGTTCAATGCGCGACCGGTTGCCGCGGCCTGCTAATATTTCATCATAATATGACATTATATCTTGTGGAAAATTTTGGGTGTATAAAGCGATTTCCGTATGAGAAAAACACATAAACCTCCGTACAATTGTAATTTGATAGTTCTTTTGTATATATATCGGCAAACGTGAAAATTATAAGAACATATAGGTATCTTATACTAAAATATGTATGATAAATGTTTTACCCACTTGTAGGTAAAGTAAGAAAAAACGCTTCTAAAACGAAAATTTTTCAAAATGTGACTTGCTCAAAATATAGTAATAAAAAAAATAACTCTGCAGTATTATATTATATTATCATATTAGAATATAAATATATGCAAGGTTGTAGGTACTTTTGTATTTATTCTTTAAATTAGTGTCTCTGTATTCTATGATTTATTGTTTATAATATATTTTAAAATGAATCCTATATATGACCCGGTCATCTTATTACTAGATAATCCTTATAGTCGTTGGAGCATGGACAATAAAAATGATTTACTTAGGCAAGGTAAGCCAACTCCTCACATTTCATGTTTGACTAAAGACAAAAAAGGATCTAAAGTACTTTGTAGATCATTTAACCCAAGTATGTACAGTAAACACTCATGGTTGTGTGGTAGTCATTATACAAAAAAGTTATTTTGTTGGCCATGTCTGTTGTTGTCTGTTTGTTTTAAGTCTGGGTTACAGTAGGTTTTAATTATTTTTAAAAACTTATCTAGAAGTATTCAAAGACACGAATCTTCAAAAGATCATATTCATGATTATTTAAATTTTAAAAACTTGGAAAAAAATACTGCCACTGTTTAGATGCTCTTGCAGATCATGGTAAATTACATAAAAAATATTTTAATGAAAATGTAAGGCTGAATCGTTTATTTATGGAGAACTTGGTAGATTTAGTATTATATTTAGCCAAACAGGAGTTAGCATTTCCTGGGGACGACGAAAGTAGTAATTCATTAAATAAAGGTAATTATAAGAAGTTATTTGATATGCATTTTAGTAGATGTTCTTTAGAAATTCAAAATCATTATAAAACTATCCAAAATAAGTTTTCTGGTTCATCAAAAATTGTACAAAATGATTTGATTTATAGTATTTCTGCATATTTGTTTAATCATATTAAACAAGAAGTTAAAGATCGTATGTTCTATTCAGTTCAAATTGATGACACTACTGATATTACACAAAAAACACAGTGTTCTATTATTTTATGATATGTTACTAATAAAGTAATAAATCTGAATTATTAGAAAGGTTTTTTGGTTTTCACAATGTTAGTGAAGATCAGACGGCCGAAGGATTATTTAATTTAATTAGTTCTATTTTACATGAATTTAATATAGAACAAAAGTTGTTTGGTCAATGCTACGATGGTGCTAGCGTAATGGCCGGGAACTTAACTGGCTTACAGGCCAGAATAAAAGTTATTGCACCTAATGCGTTATCTACTCATTGCTTAGCACATAGGTTGAATTTAGTACTGCAACATGGGTGTAGTATTAATGATAAATGTCGCATTTTTTTTGTTAGCATGACTGGTATATCCAAATATTTTCATAATTCAACATCCTGTACCAATGTAGTTGATATTGTTGTTGGGAAACGCATTCCCCAGTTTGTTTATACTAGGTGGTCATCACGCTCAAAAATTTTACATTTATTGGTTAATGAGTGGTCCAAATTTAAAACTGTTTTTGTAACTATTATTAATGATCATAAATCATCTGATGAAACTATTTGTGGAGCAACAAGATATTCTAAAACTTTAAAATCTTTTGAATTTACCTTTTTAGCACATATTTTTAATGATATATTTCTAATTACTGACAATTTATTTAATACATTACAAACTAAATCATTTGACATTAAATATTGTTTAAGAAAAATCAATATAACATGTGATCTTATAAAAAAGAAAAGAAATGAAACTGAGTTTTTAAACTTTTTTAATAAAGCAGTTGCTTTAACAAAACTTCCTAAAGCTAAAAGTAATGAAAAAAAACGGTGAATTAAGTTTCAAAATTTTGTACTATGAAATTATTGATAATATCCTTATGCAATTAAATACTAGATTTAATATGATACTGACAGATTGTTATTCTTACAATTAGCTGATGTAACAAAATTTAAGAAATATTGTAGCCAATTTCCAATGTGTGCTTTAGATAATCTTACAAAAACTTATTCTAATATTTTTCATGATATGAACAAATTAAAAGTGGAATTAGATGTTTTGTATAATGATGTTAAATATCATAATCTAGAACATGTTTATGACTTAGTAAAGATTTTTGAGAACGATGGTTTAAAGGAAGTTATGTCTGAAGTCTATAAATTATTTGTTTTAATTTTAACTATTCCTTCGACTAGTGTTTCTGTCGAAATAAGTTTTTCTTGTTTAAATAGAATCAAAACTTATTTAAGAAATAGTACTTCACAACAACGTTTGAGCTGTCTTTCTACAATATCCATTGAAAAATTATTAATTAAACAACTCAAAGAAAATGAACCATTTTATGATAGTATCATAAATATATATTCTAGTCAAAAAGACAGAATTATTTATTTAATATATAAAACATAATATATTATATATTTCCCATTACAAGTTTGTTCTTATTTAAATTTAAGTTTAATTATTTATTACTAGGAAGATATATTAATCATTTTAATTCTAATGATTAATCAGTGATTTTAACCTTTATGATTTATATAAAAATGAAGAAATTAATATAAGAAATATATTATATGGTAGTCATTGGATTCTTTTAATCTTCTGTTGACAAGCCATGTACAGTGTTCCATTCTTGTATATTATGTATTTATGTGGAAGTATTGTTGGATCTTTTAATGATTTTTTTTAGCACATACATGTCTTCTTTTTAAATATTTAAATAATCACCATTCTATATTCCTATCTCAATAAATACATTTATGATTCTAGCTTATTCCTTTATTGTCAATATCTTATGAACTAAACTGTACCTATTTATCAAATCCATATATTTCTCATACCTTTCTCAAAAATATAATTGGTTTCTTTTTAATTTTAAACATTTTAATTAATATTCATATTTATGTCAAGTTGGTAGGTACTCTTATTATTATATATGCTTTTATTAATATATTACAACTCATTTAATTATGTAACTTATTTTATTGTTTGTTATTGTATTGTTAACTTTTAGGTAGGTACTTAACTAAAATATTAATTGTATCCTATATATAAATCAAAATGTTCTTAATATTTTAACAATAATAAAGAAAATTCAACATGTCAACATTTATTAGTATTTATTTATTTCACATTATCATATTGTATCATTTTACATTTAAGCTAATAATTATTTATGTATATATATATATAAATAAATAGTTATATTTAAAATCCATCATTATACTCAAATACTTTTAAGTATCTGGGGTTTTAGTAGACTATGATTTTTACTTTTTCTTTTTCTAAAGAAGCAAACGCTTAAAGATTAATTTAAGTCAATATATAATATATCATAGGTATTCCAATTGTTTAAAAAGTTTAAAAACTAATTAAAATGTATACCAAAAACTAGGATACTAATTATGTATTTATGTAGCATATAAGATGTATGTACTAACAATAGTTTTATAAGTGAATATATTTAATCAATGGTATTAGGTAATCAGTAGGTACAGAAATAAATGCAAATATAAATCATAAATTATGCAATTAAGAACTATATTTGAAGAATATAGAGAAAATGGGATAGCTTAGTAATTTTTTTAAATTATTCTGTAGAACTATTGTAAGGTGAAGAGAACGCTATACCTACACATTTTCAATGAAAAACTCGCATTAGAATTTTTCATTTTAATATATTTGTATTTTATATGTATACGTAGGTATTTGTTTTAAAAAAAGATTTCTCAATGTTCCAACAATATTCAGCAAGTGACCAACAATATTGTTAGAAAGATTTTAAAAACACTTTGAATTAAATGTACATGTGTCCACTGTCCAGTATACGAGTAAAAACCAGTAACTACCGATATATCGATAATTATCGCCTTATCGGTATACCGGTATTTTCAATTACCAATATTTGGAAATACCGGTGAGTCACCTCGGTATACCGAAAATACTGACACTTCTTATATTATTTAATATAAGTGTATATTATAATATACACCTATATTATAATCATGCTCAATAACATGGCAATAATAGATATTAAATAATAATAATAATAACAAATGTGCACAATTCATTACAAACTTTTGCTACCCAAAATAAAATTTAAGTAAATAATTTACAGTCACAAGCCTTCTGCGGCCGTAGCGGCGATGATCACAATTCATTTACCCCGCGCACGAATTAAGATAGTATGGATGCCAAACGACATATAATAATCAGCTATCATTCTGCCCTCAAACTGACTCCCTTAATCAGTTGCGGAAACATTCAACTAGCGCTTAATATCATACTGGTGACATCGAATTACGATTGTAAATAATATTAAATAAAAAAACCGCCATAATTATAAGCACGAATTATACACGGCTAACATTGTCAAATAAATACTTTTTTGTGATTGTATTTTTATATTTAAAACAGAACCAAGTAAAACCGGGC